>JAQIXW010002845.1:0-14391 GCA_034700685.1 Willowsia buskii | reverse complement strand
GTTGTGTTCCTTGAAGTGAGCCATCAATTCCTCTTTCCCTGGAAAAACTAACGAGCATACGCCGCATTTCGAAATACGAGGTTTTAGATAATGTTTTTCCATCCTTTTATGATGCTCCAGTTGACGACTTACTGGAAAGCATGCACTACATACTGGGCATTTCCATCGTGAATTTTTTACAGAGTTGGACTTGGAAACAAAGTGGACCTCTCTGTTTTTGTGAATTACGAGTTCAGTTCTTGTTGGAAAAGAGGCGTCGCAAATTCCACATTTCCAGTCAGTATACGAATTGAATTTCTTTTGGACATAGTGTTTCTCCTGCCTTTTGTGATTTTGTAGTTGAATACTGGTTGAAAATGAGGTTCTACAGGTAGCACATTTCCAGACATTCGTTTTCGAATAATGATTATCAATCTTCTTATGCGCCTGGAGATCACGTAGTGTAGGAAAAGGCTTACTACATATCTGGCACTTCCAAATCCATTCACTACTATCAATCGAATTATATTTGGAATTATTGGAATCTTCTTTGCGTTGATGTTTTTCCTTCCTTTTGTGATGTAATAGTTTTTGTTGTGTTGGGAATGATTTCGAACAGACGGCACAGTTCCAAACGTAATTCTTTCTGGGAGTGTAATGCTTCTCTTTCCGTTTATGGGCTTCCATAGCAGCTCGAGTTGGAAAAAGAGCAAAACAGGCACAACATCGGTGGGAGGTTTTCTGTAGCCCGGTTGTAGCTGGAGACTTGCGTGAAGTATCTTTAGCTTTTAATTTTGTCAGGGCAACGTAAGGATTCAGTCTTTTGTTAGCATCCAAAGCTTGAGGTCCCCTTGGCTCCTCTTGTGGAACTTTTTTTTTGTCGACTTTCTCATCATGAAACTGGTTATGGTTATCTTCGTAATCGTCCATAAGTGGGTCATTAAAGTCGTCATAATTGGGATCGTCTGGTGATTCATGATCGTGGATTTCCTCATCCAGATCCAGATTAGTCGTGTGCTCCTCAAGCTTCTCCTCTCGCTTAATAACATTATGACAAATTTCAATCTTATCGCTCTCTCGGGTTTTCCTTGGGGAACCTCTGAGTGTACATCGGGTGGAAATGGTCTCTTGTTGTTGATGAAGAGGGTCCTTTTCCGCACCTATATCTGGAATTGTTCTCGAGCTTCGCTTATTCCTTAGAGAGGTTTGAACTGAGACTTCACATGTCTCCAACGATGATATGCAACCAGCAACGTCATCTACAGAAGAGGAATGATCTATTAATTTGATTAAAAATAATAAAATATATAAGATTGTCAAATAATTATTAGATAATTTGTACACGGTTGTCACGGTTAAATACTCACAACCTTAACTTTCACGTATTTACAACGTATTGAATATAGTCAACAGCAACAATTTGTCAACTGTGAACTCATGAATTTTAATTAACTTTTCCTATATCTTACCCAAATTCGTTAGTACATCTTGTAAGAATTCAGGAACTCTTGGTAAAACCGACAAATCTAATTTAAACCATTTCACAAAAAACTTTAATAAGTCCTCCAGCTCCACAATTCTCTTCATCAGCACAGAAACCTGCGAATTTTCTTGGCTCATTTTCGCGAGCTTTAAAGTTTAAACATTTGCATTTGTCATTAATTACTGCTATGCTATGGTAAATCTGAAACCCCAATTAATAGTGGATATATGTAACTAACCTAAACCCAACAACCTCATTATTAATCATTAATTTAAAAGGGTACCAGAAGGGACCCATTGACCCAAACAGTAACAGTTCTGATTTCTCAGCTGAGCTTTTGTTTACTAACAAAAATGCATGCTGATATTGCCTTCACACATGCTTTTCAACAAGAAATTCACGTCAAATCCTTTCGCCGAAAAGTATGGCATGCATTTTGCACGTCTCCTTATTTGAAATTGGCGAGTCGGCGAGTGTCATTTGAAGCTGTATAAGCTTAGTAGCATACAGTATGACCGTTCCCTTATTTTCAAAGGAGGCATGTTGGTTGGTGTTATTGTAGGAGCGGAAAAAAATACAGCACATGTTTCTGATTTTTGTGATGATGATCGAGGCTACTCCAGCAGCAAGTGGCAAAACAGATCGGCTCGAGTATGGCTTTTTTGGCTCTTGAAAAGTGAAGCTTGCTAAAAAATGCTCTTTTGTCTGAGTACCTATTATTTTCGCACTCATCCATCGCATTCCATAATATTCACACTTCTCTTGTCATTCGTCGATTCGTCCTCTCTTTAATAATTTGCGACTTGCTTTCCTCGTCAATTTGTGCAAATTTTACATGTATCTTGTGTCATATACGTGCTCATATTAGGTGTTTTGAGTCATCATGAGTAGTACTGTTTGGTAATGTGAATTTACTTTTTATTGTTATCGAGTTCTCAGTTTAGTTTGGCATGTTGTGTATGTAGACTGAGACTGCGACTTGTGAGACTCTCAAAAACGACTAACCAGTTAACAATCAAAATTAAATTGACACTTACAGGCTATCATCACTGCTTACATTAATCACCAATCATTAGTTGGTAGGCACTATACGCGACGTATTCAATTGTTACGTAATCGTTAAAAAAGTTATCCGAAGAGCAACGACGACGCCAAGGGGTGAGGAAGATGACATTGTTAATAGAATAATAGAATGACAACAAGTTTGAAAGTGTCGATTTAAAATGTTTTTATTTGTACCTTTGATCTTAGGTTGCAACCGCTTTTTTGTGAAAAATTCGTGAGGGGAAGGCGTACAGAACATCAACTGCGTCTAGTGCCCATCAACCGTCAACCGTCTGAGCTGTCACTGTCAACCGTGTCAGAGTGTAGGTAGTTGGTGGCAACTGATATGGAGTCGGATGCTGGATAATGTGAGAAGCTGAGGCGAAATAAATCATGCTTATATTATTGTCAGAATAATAGTGGTGACAAATATTTTATTTGTATGTGTCACTAATTAATTTAGTCAATTAACTATGCAATACAAAAATACTTTAACTTGGTCAATACAAAAATGCATAATTTTTTGCGTCTTTTTTCAGTTTATGCTTTTAACACCACCACACCACACCCATCAGTGATAATTTAAATCCCAACCACAACTGGAATTACGCGTGTGATTGCCAAAATGGCATATTACTTAATGCAAGGCCAGCCGCCTCCAATGGACTTTGCTGTCGAATTATCACTGCAGCCACCGCCTGACCTAGGTATCTTTAAGAATATAAATGCGCGCATATTTAATATTTAATAATCTCTCAATTTGTTCCATGCCTTAACGTTTGATTTTTTCTTCAGACTTAATTGCACTGAACGAAAGTGATGCAATCACGCAAGCTTTAATTGATCGTGGTCCTGACCTTCGCTTGGAAGGACTTGTCCATGTCTTCCTTCCAAAGAAAACGCCACAAATGGTGCAGCCAGACTTGGAGCTCGTTGAAGCTACTCTCTTAGCCTCTCTTGTCAATTGTACTGAAGATGTACTGAACGCTTATATCCGAGAATATGACTGGAAAACCAACATTGCCTTGAAAGAATGGAAAAGACTGCAGCTACTTATGGAACATGGCACTGATGCCGTATTTACCACAGCACTGTCCAACGCCTTATTCAACCTACCCACTGGTCAAACGCTGCCTCTCTACATCCGCAAGCAAAACTGCACCATCCGCTTAACAAAGACAAATAAGTCCCACTCATCTTTCAAAATCGAAACATTCCAAGCGTCCTTACCATCAGAGCAAGTGATGTCCACCTTGGGCTCTCTCGCTGTAACTTTTCCTCACACTGTCGACTTCACTGAGAACGACCAACTTCTCTGCTCCCACGCCTTTATTCAGCAAATCCGTGACTTGGCTCTAAATGAGTGTGACGTCTCCATGCCAAAAACCAAGAAGGGAGGTCAAGACTTTGCCGAAACAAGAGATGTACCAGAGCCATTCCTCGTGACAGAATTGTTAATTGGAATGCTGACAGATGGAGAAAGTAGACAATCAGAGGATAGCCACATTGAAATAACAAAAAAGGTTCGAGACACTGTCGAATGGAAAAACTGTGTTGCACCATTCCGTCGATCTGGATTATGGATGTCGGCCAAAGTGAATCTACAGCTTTGTCTACTCCAAGAGATGGGAGAAGAGGATTCCAAAATTATGTACAAAATGATTCTTCTAAGATTGATATGTGGCCTGGTCAACTTCCGAGCTGAGGTGATTCCTAACGACTGGGATTTGATGCATCAAATGCTAGCAAAACTTGGAAAGCGCGCTATGAAGTTGGACAGCATGACTAGCAATAATAGAGCTTTAAATTTGTTAAAGAAAAATTTTCTCAAAGACGCTTACCGCACTGCCCATAGTGTCCAGTCAAAGATGAGCTTTCTGTGGAACGAGCTCTGCTCCAAGGAGGATACCATCAATGTCATCAACAGGTCCATGGCAGAGTTCCGTGCAGATTTGAACCACCAAGTGCCACTTCTGGATGAGTACCTAAAGACTCCCATGCTACCAATTAGTGAAAAGGAGCATGATGGGTTCAATGATATCATTCCGATCACAAGACACAAAGCTTTTGGCAGGCTGCTTAGCACCAATACCAATGCGGTGACGGTAAAGAAGAAAATGAAAACTGACGAAAATCTCAATGACGAGTTGGTCTGGCTTCATGATGTGGAGAGCATGGATATTGCCTCGGAGGCTATGGGCTTCAAAAGTATTCAGATTTACCAGTTAATGGTGAAGTATGCGGAGAAGGCAATCAGGCATTACAGCAGCAGTTATAACGGACACGATCCCGTTTCTTTCAGCCGCATGATTATCACCTTGCTTAGTTTCTACAGAGCGTTAGACGAAATCGCTACAAACGAATGTCCCATGTTAAAAGAGTACGGCACTGGAATCGACACTGCAATTTTTCGAGACTTCTTGGTGGCGGATGGACCCAATGACTTGGTCTTGATTGATAGCCTTGAAAAGTATTTCAAAAAGAGGGACGAAGCTGCCAATCACAACAGTATTATTTTCCAGTCCCAAATAAATAAAACGAGCTTTTCCGTTCGATACGCAAAAGGCTGTACAGCCATGACCACTTTAAGGGATAAGATTCTCCATAACACGGAAGCGGCGATTGAAAAGAAAATGAAGGAAATTGAGAGGGTGAAAACGGAGTGCGAAACCATGGAAACGCAGATTCTGACAATGGAACATAGCTACGATCCGACTACTGGTCAGCACCTGAAGAAATGTGGGAGGTGCGGGCTCACTACAAAGTGGAACCAGAAGAAAATGTCGGTCCGCATATATGAGAAGCCGTTACCACGTGAAGAGAATTTGCAGTATGCTGTTGCCTTTGAACTGCTCATTCCCGTGGAAATCTGCTGTGTTCGAGATGCGCTAGCCTACATCACTAAAGAAGTCCTGAGAGTAGAGGATGGAATAATGGATGATTCAAAAATTAGCTTCAAGTGGTTAACATCATACAGGGCTATCAAAGGATATACTGTGGACACCGTGATTTATCCGGAATTTGTTGGAATCGGAAGCTCGGCCAAACCAGTTTCAAGTTCCCATTATAACAAGTCGTTTGATATCTTTGTGGCTCCACCACAAGACTTCATTGTTGAAAATGGAATGAACTGTTTGCTCTTTCATGTACGAAAATTCAAAGAGTACAATATTCCCGTGGATCCATTCAGCTTTCAGATAAGTACAATGAACGATGAGGAAAAGCTGTATAAAAATCTGCAGTTTGCAATCTCTGGAACAGATCACACTCAGAATTATGTGATTGCTGAGCAGCACAACTTGAATAGTTCTCTGCCACCATCTGAACTCCTAGCGTTTGGCTGCCTCAGAAGTGGTCATCGTCTCCAGCTTCGAAATTTGTACAAATCCCTGTCTGAGAAAAGCTTAAACATGGAACGAGAACCCGTACTAGCTATTGTTCTCCAAACGATTTGGAGTGCCGGGCTCCTCGAAGATAACTCCAGAACCAGCCAATCCGAGTTTTGCAATCTGGCATTTGCAGAGGAATTTTTGAAATTGTTGGAGAAGCTGATTGTTGCAAACTCACACAACTGGAGCTCCCCGTTGACTCTTCTCACTCCAGTTGTGATCATCACGCAAATTCTGAAATTCACTGGCTCTCAAGGAATCCGTACCTCTTGCATCCTGCTGCTGAGAAAATGTCGTTCTATCATTGAGGGATGGTTGCAAACTGTGCAGGACCAACTGTCACTAGTTCCAGCTAAGGATCCTGTGCAGAAGGAGAATGAGCAAATGTTTTTGAAAGCGAGGATAGTGGAAATGCTCATTTCCTCCTCCTTCACATTCCACACTGGAGCTTCAGAAAACGAAGTCACACTTAACTGCATCGTTCTAAGCAATGCTGACGTGAAGTCCTACTTAAAAGTTATATCTGCTTTGCACTACTTTGTGAATGTAGAGAAAATCCATGTGAAACTCTCACACTTTATGCAAATGCTACTCCAGATGGCACGCCAACGAATTCCATTAAACTTGGAGTCCCACATTAGCCAAAAGATTGCTCTCTTGGGAAGTGAATCAACTTTGGACCAGTTTGTGCATTCCAATTGGAGGCATTCCTCATCACTTACTCCAGTCAAGTCCTGTGCGTGGAAACAATGTCGCAGTAAAGCTGACAAGCGTCATGTTTACGAAGGACTTCTTGAATATGAATCAGGGAAGAAACATAAAATCCATGTGGATATCATTGGAGGTGCATTTTTAATCGATTCATTTCCTCCAACCCACCTGCCAGCATCGATTTCACAAACTCCTCTATTCCAGCGCTACTTTGGAGCTCAATACGGAGAAAATTTTAAGGTGCAACGTGACGCCACCACATTCACAACTACGAACAAAATTAACGGCAAGCATTACACATTCTTCCAAGCTTCTCATGACGAAAAGCTGCATTGTATTTGTCGTGAACTTTTGAATGAGGAGGATGACGATCAGTTCCAACCTCGTAAATTGGACGATTACCAGGACAACTATTTGGAGCTACTTGACCCTGAAATATTCCGGGGTGTTGTTGCCTCCCCATTCGTTGAAAACTACACGCATTGGTTGAATCCCCGAACGAAGGAGGTATACTTCCGGAAAAGACTGACAAGCTCAATCCTTGAAAACAACCCACATGTTTTGGCGTCTGCATTCCAAGCGCAGGAGCCTGACTACAAAATGACCCGAAACTCATACACTGAAGGAAACGGTTGGAAGCTACTCCACCAAAGTTCTGGAAAGCATGTGATGTCTATAGAAACAAAAGGATACAAATATTTGTCAGAGATCCTTACCAGAGTTGAGGAGTGGCGCTATATCAATGTACTGATGAACACTGAAGATGACGAGGAGTCTGAGTTGATTGTATCTGCAAGTTTGCCAAGATTGGGACTCAATTTCCAATTGATTGATGGTGTTTTGCATAGCGTTGAATATCCAGAGTACTACATTGGTCTGAATCAAAGTAAGGGAACGCTGGTGGGACTCAGAGATACGTTACTCCTTCAAAAAGATACACCTGCTGAGGTGAATGGGAAGAAGCAGCTAATATTGGTTCCTCATGGAGTCATTGGAAATGACCAGAAAGACTCGTTGCACCACGTGACTATAATCAGAAGCGATGACATACTGAGACAACCTCCATTCTTTGTTTATGAAGTGGACCATGTTTTAAATCGAGTGAAGGCTGACAAAAACAAAAGCGCGTGGTTATATCTGGCAGCATTACATGGTAAAAAAATATTTTGTGGATCAAATTTTTTTATTTTATTTTTGGAAGATTTACTTTACTAATTGTAGAACTTTTTTTTACTGCTTTTAGGTGCTACATCATCATGCCTCCCGGATCCGCTGACTGGCATGACAGGAACGGAAATGGCTGTGTGGATTCTGCAGTCTGGATTGGTGTGGTCCTGTGCTCCCTATGATTTTGAAAGCAAAAAGACGCTTTTAATGATCCAGGGGTTTTCTCCAGCGCGGGAGTATTACCCAGCGAGTAGGCGTCAGATGGAACATGTGACATGGCTCTTGTTCTTCCCCACGTATGCTGCATACGACGGGTACGAGCTTATCGTGCAGAAATTGCTCGAAGATAGTGAGCGGCTCCATGAGTTATTTCCTTTGCTGAATAAGTGGACCGCTATTGACATTGATCTGCACTCTCCAGAAAACAATAGTAATAGGCTGTTACGGTTGAGGGCCTACAATCGTAATCAGTATATGTACAATCCATGTGCGCTTCTCAACAAGAAGTATATTCCTTCCGGTTATTCAGGGCAGATGACAAATATTCCAGGGGAAATATCAGCACGGAGAAGTGAGGTGTTATCTGTATTACGAGAGATTTCCCTTGTCAGATCCCAGTCTCAGAATTGTCCAGACTTTTGTCTCTCACCACCACATGCTCATCTGTGTCTATTCCTGATAACCCAAGATCCCGTGGAGGGCTCAATAAACTCGGGGGAAATTGCTTGCGGATCCATTAGGACTTGGATGGCCCTCAATCTTCGGCACCATTGGCTTCGTCTTTACAATTTGGCATTTACTGCAGATGAACAAAACTTACACAATCACTTGACCATGATCTTGTGCACTTTGGCGTACCATCAGAAAGCGTCCCTTCATCAACTCCTGAATATCCATTTCATTTCAAGATTCCGGGGCACAAAAGCATTCCCTCTGCCAATATATTCGGGGTTGCCATACATCCCTACCAACAATCACTTCCGTTTGGATCTAGTTCAAAATTTGTTACGCTCCACTGCGGAGCCTTTTTCTGGAGTTGTTCCCCAAGCGGCTGCTTCTGCCAATGGATCGGTTCAGTGGAAGCATCAGCAGCAAGTCTATGACATGTATTTGGCAAACCACAAGAAAGAAGTGGAGGACGAAGTTTTTGGACTGTCCAAAGGAATTATGCAATTCACCACGAGTCCAGCCTTCAACATCCATGTATTCCATCAGTACTTGGTAAACTATGTTAACCTTAACCAAAGCAAGATCCGTCCATTAGCAGTTTACATGGAGATGCAGTGCTTGATTAACGAGTGGTTCCGAAATCTAAGTCTGAAAAGATTTGCGATGCAAGTCGAGCAGCAGTTGACTTCCATTTATGATGAAATTAAGAAGAGGGAAAGTTATCCAAATCTTCAAGTGGATGTTGCTGAGGTGATTTTACAACTTGTGGTCGAAGTGGACAGACCCCTGGGAGTGCACTTGGCGTCATATTTTGATCCTGTGTTGATGAGCTGCAAACATGTTCCAAACCAAATATACACAAGTGGACAACTTCAAGGTTGCCTGGAAATATTTGCGAATGACTTTGCTGATAAGCGAGATCCACTGTTCTCCACGAAAGAAGCAATCTTTGAAGAACTCAAGCAAAGTATTTTGTCCAATGAGCTTGCGAATTGCTTGAACGTGTGCGGAATGTTCCCGAGACTAGTCCCTGTGTACCTTCTTAGAAAACTTGTGACTGAAAAGTCAACCCTGCCTGAAGACATTCAAGATCATATCGGAGGGATTGCTGTACTTCAGACGCATATTAAGAGGCTGAACAGATGCATCAAGTATGAGCGGGAGGGACCCCAAATGATAACTGAATTGGAGAGGGAGATGGAAAATAAAGGTCATGAGAACTGGAGTCCTAAAGAGAATCCAGAATGGCTTCTGTTAGAGCTTGATCTTGACCTGATGATAAGATCCGTTCAAGTAGATGTTGCTAGGCAAATGATATTCATGCCGGATGGAGGGAATGGAGTTATGCAGCTGAACATGGGAGAAGGAAAGACATCCCTTATCGTACCAATGCTCGTTTCCACACTTGCTGATCAGCAGACTCTCTGTCGGGTCACTGTTCTCAACTCCATTTTCAAAACTAACCTGGACCTGCTCTCTAACGCAATTGGAGGACTGCTCAACCGAAAAATTTACCAAGTGCCTTGCCGGAGGGACGCGAAAATAAAAGACTGTCTGCCCAGAATTTGGGAAGTGTACCAGGAATGCTTGGAGAATCAAGGTGCTGTCCTTACACTTGCAGAGTACCGACTATCTCCTCGATTAATGGCGTATGAAAAGCTGCTGGGAAACAAAGGGGAGTCTGTAGCATTTGGCCTAAGTTTGTTGGAATTGGAAGATTGGCTAAGAGATCACTGCAGAGACATATTAGACGAAAGTGATGAGCTACTCAGTGCCAAATACCAGCTAATTTACACAACAGGAGCACAGCTTCCTTTAGGTGGGGGCAGCATGAGATGGCTCACTTGCCAAAATATACTTAGTCTCGTCCCCAGAGTGCTCCAAGAGTTGTGGATAAAGTATGGAGAGAGAGTCGTAGAATTTGACAAAGATAAGCATGACAAGCACCCCGAACGGTTTCCACATTGTCGACTGCTGAGCGACGAAGTGCAGTTGGAGTTTTACAGTTTGATGGCAGACCATATTTTAGGAGGCAACTCTGACTTGGTCGATATCATTCTGTCAGAAAATGATTACAAGATTACTAAGCGATTTTTAACTGAATGGGAAATCTCTAAGGATGTACATCAGGCAGTACTCTCAATTTTCAAGGATGATACTGAGCGACTTGAAAGGATTCTTTTGATATCCGGTTATCTTCGTCGCGGAATTTTGTACCTGGGATTGACCAAACGTTGGAGAGTGGAGTATGGCGTTGATGCAAAAGGAAGGAGACAAATGGCTGTTCCATTCCGTGCAAAGGATGTTGCTGCCGAGAGAACAGAATTTGGACATCCTGATGTCGGAATCGTTCTCACTCACTTGAGCTATTACTACTCAGGCCTGAAGGATGAGCAGTTGATGGAGACATTCATGGTTCTGAAATCGGCTCCAGGACCTGAAGGTATTTACCAAGAGTGGGTTATGGATATTCCGAAGCACAGGTTGGATCATTCCATAAGGTCATATGCGGGAGTCAATCTACGAGACTTTAAGCAGAGAACTGTCCACCTGTTCCCGGTCCTTCGGAGGAACAAGCGTGTTATAAACTTTTGGCTAAGCAACAAAGTCTTTCCGAAGGAGTCAAAACTGTTTCCCAGGAAAATCGTCACTACAGCATGGGACCTCTGCTATGAAAGGAACAAGTTGCCAACAACGGGCTTCAGTGGCACCAACGACTGCAGTGTTCTGCTCCCGCACCCTATCAAGCAGCAGGATTTACCACAACTGCAGGAAACAAACAGGAAAATGGAAGAAATTCTGATGAGACCCGAAAACAGTGAAACCGTATCCTTGAAAATGGGTATAACCTGCTGTGAAATTTTGCAGAGGATGAAAACGGACGGAGCCAGAGTTCTCATTGATGCTGGAGGTAAATCTTACATATTATTATGAAATATTAATGTCAGTGTAACAAGTAGCGAATTTAAAATAATTTTTCTATACTTCATAGCTCTAATGTTGGAACTTGGAAATGAGCAGGTTGCTCACCTATGGCTCGAAACTGATCACGAGATTGAAGGTGTGGTTTATTTCAACGAGAGGAATGAGCTACTTGTGAAGGTTCGAGCCTCAAACTTTGCTTCATCATCATCCACTATGGGAAAGAAACGCCAGAAGCGTGCAAAGTTTGCAGCAGCAGACATTCCCTTGGAAGTTTCTCCATTTCGGGAGCGACTTGCAGCCGCAGCGATCTACCTAGATGATCAACACACTCGTGGAACAGATCTAAAGTTCCCTAATGGCTTTAAAGGGTGCGTTACCGTGGGAAGCAGAATGAAGCGAGACAAGCTTATCCAAGCTGCTATGAGAATGAGAAAACTTGGGGCAGGTCACTCTGTCTTGTTTTATTTATCACATGAAGTTTCCAACAAAGTTAAGCAAAGTCATGGGAATAATGGCAACATTGGAAGGGAGGAGATTGTAACGGAAGACATTTTGACATGGGTGGCCAGTAATAGTGAAAACTTTGAGAAAGACGGACTCATCCATTGGGCCATGGCTGGAAAAAATTACGCCCAGAAATTAGCAGCGGAAGACATTTTCCGTCACACAATTCAACAGAATCCCAACTTGAAAACTGGCAGGCGTCTCAAGTATGCGTCCGCTCTTGGCAACCATTGTGTTGACGAGGAGATGGTCGATCTGATGGAAATGTATGGAAGCTATTTGAGGCATGAGAACATAGTTCTCTTGCTAGATAAATGGTTTGAACTTCGAAAACAAAAGCTAGAAGATGATCGACCCGTTCCCAAGTCGGTTCAAAACGTTTACAATGCAATTTGTGATGCTGTCGTGGATAAATGCAGGGAGCACATTCCTTACAAAACTTATTTGGCGAATAACTTTGAAGAGGAACAGGAGAAAGGTATGTGCAATTTTATCAAGCTTTCATTATCAATGATAATCTCAAGAGACTAATTTGTTTGATTGTTTAATTGTTCCTGAAGAATTGGAACTGGAACCAGAATTTGAGGAGATCAGATGTGTTAGACGACAAAAGGCGCTAAAACCATGGGAGCCCAGTCTTGGTCAAGATGTAATCAACTTTGTCGTTCAAGGCAGGCTGCCTTCAGCAAGCAAGCTCTCCTCAACGTCCTGCTTGCTCCGTCTCAATGACATTTTCTACGACACAAGCTTTTACTCCTTGATTCAGCCAGACTGCTGGAAGTGCGAAATATTCGTATCCCCAGATTTCACCCAAGTAATCAAGCGAAATGCAGGTCGAGACAAGCTGGACAATTATCTGCGCCCAATTGGATACATGGCATCTTTGAAAAACTTGAAAGAAAAGGGCAACACATTCTTACTTCTCATCAGCGCGTACGAAGCAAACGAGTTGCTCAGCAACTTCAAAAGTGGAAGGGTCCATAAGAATGTCAAATTGCACATGTTTTCTACAAGATGCTTCCTCGGCCAAGATATCTTAATCAACAATGCAAATCTCCAACTGCCATCTGGGTCATCCCCACATTTGATTGATGACACAATAATTGTCCCTCTTTTGTTGGCATCAGGCAGTTTATTTTTTGACTCAATGGCGGAACAACGAGCTTACGCACGATTTCTTGGTTTCATTCCAAGGCCATGGAAACGTAATGCGGAACAAGAGGCATTGAACCGAGGCTGGATTTTGAAGACAGGATTCCTCCTACCAAAGCACTCGCAAAGCTATGAGAAATTGATTTTGGAACATCTTTCAATGGAGGCCGAAGACAACAAGGAGAATAAAGAGGAGCAAAAGATTGTGAAGAAGGAAAATAAAGTACTTGTAGAATCTGATTTGAATTTTGAAGAAGACCCGTCTTCTATGGTGAAAGCTATTCTAGAAAATAGGCATGTTTCGGTTCGTGAGTCAACTCATGTAATGCAATTGCTCACTAAATGTGCCTTTGTAAGATGGGGTGAGAAAGAAGTGAAAGAAGAGAAGGAGATGGAAGATACACTTTCTGTTCTCTTCCGAAACGGAGTAAGAATGTCCGATTAGATGTGATGTATAAAAAAATTGAAGTAATATTGTTCCTTTTTGAGTTCCTCATTTTGTAGCCAGTAGATTTGTAGTTTAAGATTTAGGTTAGTTTTTGTTCTGTTATTATTTGATAGACAATCAGACTAATTTTAGTTTCAATTAATTTTCTGATGACTGCAGAAAAGCTCTCTAGACTGATTCAAATGACTGAGTATAGTCTAGTAGACTTTATCTCATTGAATTAAGACTTTACATGATATACGAAAATATCACTTGATGAAATTTATTATTGATGTACGAGATGATAAATACTTATACTATTATATATTATTATCATGTATGTATGTACTTTATACCAAGTCTTCCTACTGTACAAATATATTTCTTGTCTTTGTATTCTAATTCAAGTATTAAAATGTATTATTGCCATAAACTTCTTCTGTATACATTTGTACTTTGTTACCAGACTACTGTCATTGCAGTTATGAATTTTTTAAGTAGCAAGTTTAATAGTAAATAGTAAATTCACTATCAAGTCATTCAAAAACATTGCATGCATTGAACTTGCTACCAACAATTCTTTTCACATACGCTACATTTGCCCTTGAAAAATAAATGATCATTGCTGGAAAGTTTGGGATGCGATGGCTGCATAAAAATTGCAAAGGTTTTTTGGTCTACACTGGATAAGAGGTAAAGCGAATTTTGTAGTCTCAGTTATACATACTCTAATCAAAAATCACCAGAAAGTAAGCATTTTCTATGCAAAAATACAAAGCATCCAGCCATTTAACATGTCTTTCAGTTCGTTATATTACCTAATCTAGACACGATATAGTACCATGAAGCACAAATTCCACATGTTTGTAAATAGTTTGTGCTAAATATCGTATAGGTATATAGATAGTTATGCGTGTCATTATATTATGCAATATCAAATA
>JAQIXW010002844.1:0-14396 GCA_034700685.1 Willowsia buskii | reverse complement strand
TTGAAAGCTAGAGATAATAAATCGTCTTGTTTCAAAAATGTCATCCATGCACTCCGTTCCAACAACTTCTCATTCTTTCAATGAAAAAATGACAACCGATCTTTGAAAATTATTCATAGAAAACAGATAGTAAAGCTCCTGGAAGACAGGTAGACGACCAATCATAGAAGGTAATTTTGGAGGAAATTCAAAGTGCGACGAAGAAAAAGTTTTGAAATCCACCGAACTAATATCGGCAAGGAAATGGATTCAACAAAATCTCATTGAATATATGGCAACAATTAAGTAATCCTTGTGTCGGAAGTGGGAAACCTCAAAATCTTTGAATTTATCACTAATATCAACATACCAAAAAGAAATACACAAAGCTCGAAGAAATAGACATGCACGGGGTACGATGGAATTTGTAGGGCAAATGATTGGAGCATTTGAAACTCATCAGTGGATAGGGCTTTGGGATTTTACTGAGGGTATAAATTTGGATCAAAATGCAGGATATTGTACTAAAGCGTTTACATACAACATTCTTAGTGTCACCGACTGTTTGGCATTACCGCTTGACAATCCCACATAAGCGGAACACTATGAAATTTGGAAACATGCTGCAAGCTATACCAATTATGTTTCATCAAGGGACACAGGAGCCCTTTCCCCTTCAAATATTGTACGTTTACGTGCGTGTTTTATCATGTAGCATTTTTCTACCAATATGACATAACCGGGAAAATGAGAGCACCTCGAGTTCCTCATGTCATGAATTCATATCTGGAGCTTTTAGAAGCGGGATACAAACTACGCTCGCATGATTGTCCGATCAATGTGGGTTTAAGTAGTTGGTGGGAAGATGGACCAGAGGATTATCAGCGATTATTGCAAACTTTGAAGTCTTTGGGGTTCAAAGGAGACACATCTGAGAAAGCAGTACACTGTCGTAAGGGTGACAAGGTAGATTACACGGATATTATCTTTACGGGATCTGCTGATGGAAATATTTTACCTTTAAAACCGAATTGTAAGCTTGCATCCAAACCAATGTTTGAGCAGAAATATCATGTTGAGTTGTATGGCAGGATACGACTGGTCTTTAAGATGCTTTCGTTAATCATGTGGTCGGCTGGATTTCAATTTCATCTTGAATCCCGGGTTATTGCTCATAAAAAGCTAGTGAGCGTTACAAGTCTTGAAGTCTAAGAAAAAGCTGTGGCGCTAAAGTTAAACAAAGGGATTGCTTCATTTCTTAGGATTTGTTCAGTTGTTTTGCTTGTGTCGTGTTTCTCTTAGAATTTGCTAATCTATACGGTTATGATTGTTTTGTGAAGCAGATTACTTATTACAGCATATTCACTGACACGGCTAAAAGAGTAGCAAATCAAAACCGGACTGTGCTAATATTTATTAAGAAAAGTTTGGCGTTAATATATAGCACATTATTCTATATAAACCTAAGCAGAACTAGAAATACGAATGTATACACGAAAAATGCTCCTTAAGCATTCGTAAGTGTTAAGGTGTACAAATTGTACTAATTCTGCTTCAACCTTTTACTAATAGAAGTAACTTTATTTTCAAGTAACTTTAGTCGGCTATTAATGCTGGCAAACACTAGCATAAAAATTGAGTACCCTTTTTCATACAAATCTGTTAAAGTTTCAATCGATTCTTCTTTTGGAAGCCGGACCAAATTACTGGATAAATCACCCGAGTAAATATCTACCAACGGTTTGATAGAGAAACCCCAACGCAAAATCAGAAGGAGCCTTTTCTACATGTCTGAAACTCCTGTACATAAAACAGATTCAATAATAATTAGAAGATTTGACGCAAATTTACTTATGGGAAAGCAAGAAACCAAAATCCCCAAGAATAAAAACACTTTTTTGCAATATTTCTTGCATTTGAAAAGATTGTATATATTCTGTATTTACTTTTGTAGTTTAGGCTCTAATAAACTAATTTTGACATTTTGAACTACTCTCACGGCTTCACTATTATTTTGTCGGCTTTTAACATCCTAGCTTAATTCTTAATATGACTTATAATTCTACACCTGAAAGCAAACACATAATACAAATTTTATACTAAAGAGATAAATTACTTATTCCTACGAACAGTTTATTAAAAACCATTTATAAAACCTTGCGTGCACAAAATATTTCTAAATATATCAACACACACAACAGCTAATATACAAATACATGAATACATACAAATAACTATTTACTCGTCTTTAAACATGACATGGTTTTAAAACGGATAAAGCTCCATGTTTTGAAAAGAAATTTTTAAGCAGCTTCTGCTTACAAAAGTCATATTTTTTTCAAAATTTTAAACAAGGCTACTAAAGTGCCTGCACAGATGATAAGGTGTAGCAAATTTCTCTCTATATTTTCATAAATGCAGGAAAACGTATAATGTTCTAATGTTGTGTACCACTAATCTAATCAGCTTGATGCAACTTTCATGTACAGAAATAATTATCATTAAATTTGGAGGTTTAGCTAACATTCAACAATTGGACATAGTTAGCAAATAAACCAACACTGAAAAATTACTAAACAGATAACTTACTACTTTAGGCTACCACTAAACTGTAAATATATTCATTTCTAATCACACAAGTTCAAGTATAAGTTTATGAGGCATGCTGACTTGCCATCTGACTCTTTCAAATATCTGGATTTTGAAACTTATTTGACTTATTTTATTAACTTTGACTGGCAGCAATAATACAAACAGACTTTAATGCTTTCTTTAAAGTCCTTAACTTTCAGGATTAAGTACTTCAACCAAGTTTTACTGAAAATTAACAAGCTTTTCATCCATTTCCAGAGAATTTGATAACTCTCAATTGCTGCACACATAATTGCAATACTAAATCCACCCATCAGAACCGCAAATATAACTATTGTGTTCCCACTCATTGAAGCCGGCTTCGGCGCCACTGTTTTCGGAACAGGGTGACTCAAAAGTCTGGTTTGCTCGATATATTTACCCCACCAATCCATCACTCCATTCTCTTTGAAAATTCTAATTCTCCTCACTAACCACATGGGTATATACTCATACAAGTAAAACGTCTTGTAATTCTGATTATACCGTTCATCTCCGAGATGAATATGATCCGCCGATACACTTTCTTTTCGCAACTGATTTGAATATGCAGAACACGTAGGAGTCGGCAATACCAGGGCTGACTTATTGCAATTTTTTAAATGTTTAAACAAATATTTCTTTTCGATATCTTTGTATAGATTAGTAACAATTTCTTCAGAAATATTCCAACTAACGTTTCCATTATCAGTTAGATTTTTGCTTTTTGATATCGCTTCAACTAAAATGGCTGTTTTCTGCTGATGCATCGATGTGTTATTATATACCAAGTAGTCCTTGCTCTTAAATTTGTGTTCACTGAACAAGTGAAACTCAAGGTTTTGTATCTCAGACGACAACACGTAGTCAAGATCTATTGTGCAGCTGTAATGCCCATCGTCGAAAAAAAAATTTGTGAATGATCGCGTAATATTTGTGCCCAAATAGGTGAACACTTTCTCAACTCTACCATATGACGTATATTTGTTAGCCACTAGTTGCTCAAATTTTACAAAGTGTACAGCTTTCCGAGGCAATACTATTTCATAAACATTCTCGTTTTTCCAAGCATTGCTTAGTACTAGGACAGCTAGTGAAAATAATGCTAAGGATAATCTGGTTGCTGATTGTCTTCTTAAAACACAAGTCGCAGCACCCTGGCCCAAATATTCCCTCACAACGATTTCCAAGTGATTTATGTATGCCATGGATTTACTTGCCTTGAGAAACTGTAGTGAAATGACATAGGTGACCGCTGTTACTAAAATAAATATCCAGATATACACGTCGAACACATCAATGAGTTTTTTAAACGCTAAAGATTCCAAATCGGCGGCTCCGCATGCAATAAATTGAAAACTGCCGGTAGGATCCAATACTGAGAATTCATATCTTTGAAGTATATCGAATCTGTACGTCTTACCATCCAATGCCGTGTCGTAGGTGTCTAAATATGCAGACATGTCGGATACTTGTATTCTTCCATTTACACACACTCTTTTGCCTTTCAGGCTGTAGGAATAGTTGTAAAGTAGTGTCATCCAAACGTTCATATACGAGTGAGCAACCTGATATTTTTCCGACACCTTATAGAGGAGGAGTGATTTGGAAAATTCGTTCTCGCAGTTATTGTACATAAAATAACTAAATGGGCTAGCATAAAAAAACATTCTAATTGACAAATATTTTTTCGGAACTATTTCATTGCTTTGAACATTTACGAAATTGTTTGTATTGGCCAAATTTGTAATGGTGTAAGCGCGTGGTCGACATAATGTACAGTATATGTGCAACTCTGGACTGTGGATAGGATTTACTCTTAGTAGTATTAGTTCGATATTCTGAAATATTAGTGGCTTTCCTGAGTTCCAATAGTTACTGATTACATACTCAATCCAGCGAAGCCCGCTATTGTTAGCAATGTCGACACGGTTTGAAATCATTATAATTTTAGTTGAAACAACTGATGGTAGTTTCTGTGTTTCAAGTGGGAGTATATCTGAATGGGAAAAAATAAATGGGTATTCATGCATCTTCAAAGGAAAAGAAAGATTTTCTAAGATCTCAGGAAGAAAAAGAGCCACCTGTACGTCACAGTTCCATGCTTTTGTTTTATGCGCAAAAGGTATATATTCAATCTTGTAGTAACAACTTGTGTCCCATTTGATTTGACATTGCTTCGTCGAAAGCCAAATCTCTGTTTTATTCATTACACCAATTTTTAAAGGATTCCACACGGTCTCGTTTCACCAATTTGGTAGTATTCCTAGAGTAAGCTGTCGAATCATCACTGAGTGTGTCAGGTTGTGAGGAATATCCACTCCATGGTAATTGTCCAGAACCATCAAACAATTCCGATCACCAAAGTTGGAAATCAGATGCGTCAAATGTTGTAAAGATAGCGCTTCTAAGTCTCTTTGTTTTAGATTATCATTTGGGAAAGGCTTGAACAGATAGAATTCATCTTCTGAATAGTTGTACTTTGGGCGAAACGCAGAAACTTGTGGATGATCATATATTTTGTGTGCAATGGCTGTTTCAATAACACAGCCTACCGAAAGAATCCACAGTCTAAACTTTCCGTTCATTTTAGCAATTTTTGATGATCGTATTTTTAATCTGTACATAATCATATATAGTGCAGTACAACTTGGACAATAATTGACAGTACTTTAAGTAGAGTAAGTACGACTGTGATTTGATGCTAATTATGAAGATTTTTATGTAAATACTGATGTTATTCCAATGCTTTTCTATCGGTTGTCTGCTTTATCCAAGTGTCTTCTCTTAAATTCTCTTTGTAGAAGTGTAAAATCAGGACTCGTCAAAAAGTGCTTTAGGACAACAATGTAAGCAATTTTGATACGATCCTTTGAAAATTAAGTAAATTGGAGTTTCTGCAAGAATATTTAGTTGAATTTTTGAAAAGTTAATAGCGTAAAATATGGACGAAACGATTTTCGATGCGTATGACACTTTGCTTGCATACTCGACTTGAGCAGCTATGTTATTGATTATCTGTAAACTATATTTAATTTTTTTCAATATGAAGCAGGAAGTCGCACTGAGCAAACTGAGTAAATGGAAATTGGAATACGACATGAAATTAACTGTCAATCAAACCTATCTGAAACCCTATAAAGAATTGATGTGATATTCCTGATAGTATGTTATAATGATTACCGGATATCCAAATAATTACTCCTCACTTAAAATAGTTCGTAGGCATGTAACATACCAACCAGATAAGTCGATAAAGTTAAAAATTATAGCTGCTTACATAGAAACTTTGAAAGTTCCTTGTATTTTTATTTCGAAAAGCACTGCTTAGGTTTTTTCTTTCTCTGGCTAGTAATTCTTTATCAAAGGGGAAACACTCAACTAAGGGAAAAGGTAAGCCAGAATGAAATACAACACTTGGACAATGGGATGTTCAGCAGTTTTGTATATTTTGTAAACCAAAATTGCTCTCGCAAGCTAATTATTCCTACCAAACAACTGGAATTTTTTTCAAGAAGCATGTCTAAACCGTGTAAAAAATGTTATAAATTGTTATAGAATATTGTTTAATCATACTTTGCAAACATATAAAATATCTGTGACTAATTTTTTTGCAGGTTGATATGATTTCAATCCGTATTTTTGTACTTTATTGAAAACGATATTTAATATCAGTACAAAATTAGTTTAAATCTGAGTAGGATGCTTTCCACTTGGCTGTTTTACAATTTTTTCACAAAGGAACGTAATATGTGACATATGTGGAATATAAACCATGAACTGTGTGAAGGGAATGTATCAACTAGTTTGTGGATCTTTGCCTGCTTATAGATTCTTGGGGTTAATATATAAATTTAAAGCGTCCAAAATAATTACGTTTCCCTTTTTATAATTTATAGTTTGTTTAAGAAATATTTTTTGAAGTATCCAAACTTAAGTCCTGCTAAGAAGCTAAAGCAGTTCTCTTTGATATATTTGAGAAAAAACTTGCTTTTGTGGTACAGTAGCTGTAAAATAAAAAGAGAAGGCAGTAATGACTTTGAAATGTATATAGCTTAGTCACAATAAAATGTTGATTCAATCGAAACCTGAGGGAAAGTGGAAGCCACACATTAAGATTCAAGCAGTTCTCCCTCCATCGTATAGTATTCATGTATAGTGTGAAAATGTTGGACATGAAACTAATCAATCTTTGGTCGATTGATTTCGAGAGAGAAAAACAATCTACGTCTTGGGAAACAGTAATGTTGAATGTTGGTCACGAAGCATGAAATTGGCTTATGGAATAACTTATTGATTACCATACACCAATACTAATTGCGCTTCAGTTTAATTGGTCATTAATAATTAAACGGGCAATCTAATTTGGCTCTGAGTTCTTGCTGGCAAAAATGCAAATTTTAAGCTTTTTCCGTTTCCATTTCCATAAGCGATCTTTGGCATCATTTATATGCTGGGAAATTTTGTGTAGTAAAAACTGTTCTAGTAATTTAAGTTTTTGCTGATTTTATGAATAATTACACATAATTGTTAGCCATGATACATAGTAAAAAGGATATGCGTGATTACTTTAAGAAACGAACTAAGATAATTCATCCACCTAATTTAAAGAAGCACGAGAATTTTGTTGACAAACTATTGATTTTTGGGGCATATCGTGACTCATGATTTTTCAAACACATGGACTTAAGGATAAAGAAAACTTAAATAACGCTATGGAGAACGAAAGAGTCTGAATTCAAACGAATCTTGAATTAGACTACATCCGTTCTTTTGCTTATTGATTGTGTTCTTGTTTGTTGTATACAACTTTAATTACACTTCATTTAAGTTATCATGTAACTTGCTAACATGTGAACCTTACAGAGTTTCAAATACTAGCAACACACATACAAGTTTAGAGCCTTGCACCCGTCAATAATGCAATAGACAATCCTTAGCTTCTTTCCATATTTAGTAAATCTTAGGTCAAATGGTGGCTAATCTAAATTGTGAGGGACCTCAACAATGGCAGAAAAAGTATGCTTTATTATCTCGAAAAGAAAAATTGCTATGCAAGTCAACAATACCGAGCCATATGTTTGAATCTAAGTATTCGTTCCTAGCAAATAAAACAATTCGCCGGTAACAATTTAAATTCTAAAATGATATTAAGTTCATAAGCAAAGTATTTTCTAAAATAAGCAGATAATACAAACTGATTGTTTATATGAGTCAAGTCAGTCCCTAAAAGAAGTTATAGAATGTTTGAATAAAAGTTGAATGATGCGAGTTAAAACAAAGTTATTTATGGAGTAGCAACATTCGGATATATATTCAACATATAACACCTTCAGAACTAACCGAGATATACACAGATTTTTTTATACTTTGTTCTCGTCTCCTAGATCTTCTATTTTATGTATTCCACGTCAACGTCAATGTGTTATCCTGCAAGTATATTCTAGTTTTCACTGCAAAAGGCGAAAACTCTAAACCAGCTATGAGTTTTAAAAAGCAAATATTTTCATAATAGGTAGTCCAACGAGAGATTTATGATTCCACAATCGGACTGGAATATGAAATTGTTCCCGGTGTGTTATTTATTTGCCTTGATCCAAAAACATGTCATAATAATGTCATGTGAAATTAATAACCTTCAGCTTTATTTATATTTTTAACAGACCGTTGTATGCAACATGCGACAGCTGGTGAATCCTAATATATTTAATTGCTTTTCAGAGCCGGTGGTGTCAATGCTTATATAGTAAGTAAAAGTAATATACTACACAAGCAACGCTTTCATAAAGCGACAACGATGAACTAAACGATTCAAAATTATATCTTTTTTCCAAACAAATCTTAACCTTTAAGATAAAACAGAAGAATGAGATGCAATCTACGTATTATGTTAACTAGGAACGCATAGGATACTGAAACCTTTGATTTATTTATATATTAGGTTTGTCAAAAGGTAAGCAAATTCAATCAGGTTTTATTTGACTTTGTGAACAGCGGTATTACAGGAAACAAAAATAACAACTCTATCATTTGTTATAATTGCCGTACATTCTAAAATTAAATAATTCAACCCAGTTTTAAAGAAAAAATGAGACATTTTCACCCACGTCCAGAGAATTCGATAACATTCCAATCCTGCAGAAATCATTGCAATGCTAAGTCCGCTCATCAGAACCACAAATATAACTACTGTGTTTCCACTCATTGATGCTGCCTTCAGCACTTTTGTTTCTGGAACAGTGTAATTTAAAAGTCTGGTTTGCATGATATAATTATTCCACCAGTCTATCACTCCATTCTCTTTGAAAATTCTATTCCTTCTCACCAGCCACAAGGGCATATAGTGATGAAGGCGAACTATCTTGTATGACGGGAAATACCGTTCTTTGCCGTGGTGAATGTAATCTGCCGAAACGTTCTCTTTTCGCAACTTATATGAGTATGCAGAGCACATTAAGGTCGGTAATACCAGGACTGACTTGTTGCAGGTTTTTAAACGTTGAAATAAAAATTTCTTTTCGATTTCCTTGTAAACTTTATCCACAATTCGATTCAAAGTAAACCAAAAAAGCTTTCCATTATTTGTTTGAATTTTGCTTTTTGATATCGCTTCAATAAAAATAGCAGTTTTCTGTGGATGCATCAATGTGTTATTATATATCAAATTGTCTTTTTTCTCGTGCGAATAGTACACAAGCCTGTATAGCTCAGACCACAACCTGTAGTCATCATCCAAAGTATTACTCCAGTGCGCATCGTCGAAGTCGAATCCTGTAAACGATCGTGTACTATCTGAAAACAAGCGGACTTCAACATTTTCAACTCTGAGGTATGACGTATAATTGTTATCCAAGAGTTGTTGAAATTCGTCAAAGTGTACAGCTTTCCGTGGCAAAACCATATCATACACATTATCATTTTTCCAAGCATTGCTTAGCACAAGAACGGCTAGTGCGAATATAGCTAAAGATAATCTAGTTATCGATAATCTTCGTAAAACACGTATCTCTTCGTCCTGGTTCAAATACCCCCTCACAATTATTTCCAAATAATTATTAAAAGAGTTTGAATTACTACCCTTCAGAAGTTTAAGTGTAATTATAAAGGCAACTGATGTTAGTAAAATGAACATCCAGATATACACATCAAACACATCAACGAGTTTTTTAAACGCTAAAGATTCCAAATCCGCACCTCCACAGGCAATAAATTGAAAACTGCTCGCAGGATCCAATATTGCGAATTCAAAATTTTGCGGTATTGTGTCCTTCCAATCATCAAGCATTGTGTCTGAATATTTATATTTGTTATATGTTTGTATTTTTTCATTTATGCACTCTCTCGGACCTTTCATGTTGAAGAAATAGTTGTGAAGAATTGTCATCCAAACGTTCACATACGAGTGGGCATTCTGATCATTTTCCGGAATCCGACTGAGAAGAAGCGACTTAGTAAATTTGTTCTCGCAGTTATTTCGCATAAAGTCAGTAAATGTGCCGGTCATAAAACTTATTCTAATTGACAAATGTTTTTTCGGAACTATTGCATCACTTTGAGCATTTATAAAATTGTTTATAGTGACCATATCATATATGGTGTAAGTTTCGGGTCGACATAATTTACAGTATACGAGCAACTCTGAAGTGGGACTATGGATATGATTTATTTTAATCAGTAATATTTCTACATCCTGAATATCTAATGGTTTTCCTGTGTGCGTATTGTAACGCATTTCAGACTCAATCCAGCGAAGCCCGCTATTCTTAGCAATATCAACACGGTTTGAAATTACCATAATTTGCGATGAAACCACGGATGGAAGTATCTGTTTCTTAAAATTGAGTTGATGTGAATTGTGAAAAATAAATGGGTACCTAAGCTCCTCCAAATGAACAGAAAGGCTTTTTAGGATTTCAGGGAGAAAAACAGCAATCTGAACTTCACAACTCCATGGTTTCGTTCTATACGCAAAAGGAATATATTCAATTCTGGTGTAACATCTTGTATTCCAATATTGTGCGCAGGGAGTCAACCAAATTTCCGTTCTGTTTATTTCATCATTTTCAAAGGGAAACCATGCGTGATATAGCTTTATGGTCCCTCTTGTCACAAACAGCATTCCTGGATATAACTGTCGAATCACAACTGAGTGTAGCAGTTTTTCTGGAAGATCTAGTCCGTGGTAATTGTCAATCACCATGAGACAATGCTGATCTCCAAATGAAGATATAAGGGGCGCCAGATCTTGCAGTGATTCATGTTCTAACGCCTTTGTTGTTTCTTTGTCTTTAGGGAAAGGGTTAAACTTATACAGTTTGTTTAGTTGCTTAGAAGATTTTGGGCGAAATGCAGAAGATTGTGAATGCTTATATCCATTATGTACTCTAAGAGTTCCAATTACCGATCCTACCATTAGCATCCAAAGGATGAAATCTTGATTCATTTTTAGAAATATTTGACATTACTTCAAAACAATAGAAAAATGTCGTGAGGTAATCATGATTTCACTTGAGTAGACCTTACAAGCTAATTATAAAGTTTTTTTGTGGATATTGGTACAGGTGTTGTTTTGATACTATGAGTTTTATATTGTCAATTTATGGCTTAAAAACGGTCAAGTAATGAAGTCGCTTGTCTCGTATTTGTCTGCTGTTTCCAAGTGTCTATTTTGGAATACTTTTTTTTGGAGAAGTGTACAGTTAGGACTCCAATGCTTTTACTGTTTTTATTCGCCCAATAGGAAAGCTATATCACGACCCCCCGCCGATTGACCCCAAATTTGGCATGGTGATTCGGGGCCATATGAATATGCCCTGTGCAAATTTGCAGCCCCCTAGGTCAATTAGGGGGTCAGAAAATGGTAAAAGTTAAAAAATATTTCGAAATACTTGTGTCACGGCTTGCGGTTATGATATGAAATCTACGCCCAAAAACACTATAGGCGCTTGTCCGGAAATTGTGAAACTTAACATTTTATGCTGGAAATTGATGATTTAAAAAAAATCGAATTCGAAGGTTTTGAGAGAAGCACCTAAACTATTTTTGGGCGTAGATTTCATATCTGAAGTCGGTTTTTGAATAGCTATTGTAGTTTGGCCACTAGAGGTGTTTTGTGAAATTTCCATAATATGGTTATTTTTCGAAATTCAAAATTGAAGGTTTTGAGAGAAGCGCCTATAGTATTTTTGGGCGTAGATTTCATATCTAAAGTCGGTTTTTGAATAGCTGTTGTAATTTGGCCGCTAGAGGCGCTTTTCAAGTTTTAGAAATTTGAACCGCCCAAATTCCATACTATAGGGGGAGAATGTTTGAACTAAAATATCAATATAGGTGTTTTTTAACCTCTTCTTTCCATTGCAGGTGTCAAAGTTTGACTGTGATGCGTAGTTTTTTAAGTAATCAGTTTTGGCGCCAAAAAAGTTTTGTTTAGAAAAATTTCGAAAATCAAAGAAAAACGCCTGTCTGGAAATTTAATTTTATACACGTATGCAAAATTTCATATTTCTAGCTCAAAAACTGTGGCCGCCAGCCGTGACACAAGTATTTCGAAATATTTTTAAACTTTTACCATTTTCTGACCCCCTTATTGACCTAGGGGGCTGCAAATTTGCACAGGGCATATTCATATGGCCCCGAATCACCATGCCAAATTCGGGGTCAATCGGCGGGGGGTCGTGATATAGCTTTCCTATTGGGCGAATAGTAACACTTTAGGTAACAATATAAGTAATCTTAATATGATCGTTGAAAATTAAGTGAGAGAGTGTTCTGTGGGAATATTTAGCTAGATTTGTGAAAATTTAACAATGTCCAATATGGATGAAAAAATTTTGTACGGGTATGACATATTGCTTGCATACTTGGATTGAGCAGCTATGTTATTGATTAACTGCAAACCATTTTTAATTTATTTTTTGAATATGGAGCAGGAAATTGCACTGAGCAAACTGAGTAAATGGAAGTTAGAATACGAATTGAAATTAACCTGTCAATCATACTTATGAGAAACAATACAAAGATTTGATGTGATGTGCCTGATAATATGTTATATTGAATACAGGATATCCAAGTAATTACTCCTCATTCCGATTGGTCGTAGCCGTGGAACTTGCCAACTAGTTAAATCGATAAAATTAAAAATGATGGCTACTCGCATAGAAATTTCGAAAATTCCTTGTGCTTGTATTTCAAAAACCACTGCTTCGGTTTTTTCCTACTTTTGCTAGTAGTCCTGTATCAAAAGGAAATATTAAACTAAAACAAAAGGTAAATCAGAACCTTCATTCTTACTCGCAAGTTGCGGTTCACAACGCACAAAGTCACTTTAAACAATGGGAGCTATTGCATTATTTATCTCTAGACTTTAGTTGTCGATTTTTATGTGCGGCCGTATTTTGGATTCTTTCGTGGAATAATTACGTTTCCTTTTATGATTGGTAATTTCTTTTTGAGAAATATTTTTTGCAGTTTCGAAACTGAAGTCCTGTTACGTATCTCGTACGGTTCTCTTTAAAATATTTGAAAAAAATGTCTTACTGTGGTGCAGTGGTCGTATAATGAAAAGACAAGACAGTCATGATTTTGAAATATATATGGTTTGGTTGCAATAAAAAATTATGTTGATTCCGTCAAACCTTATAAGAAAGCGACAACCATAAAATAAGATTCAAACAGATCTAACTCTGTCGTATAGCATGCATTTATGGTTAGAAAATGTTGGACATGAAACTAATCAATTTTAGGCCGATTGCTTTCGAGAGAGAGAAAAGAATCTACGTCTTGGAAGACAATATTGCTTGAGACAAAGCCTGAAATTGTCTTATGGAATATGTTATTGATTACCCTACACAAAAACTAATTTCATTGCTGCTTAATTGGCTATTAGTAATTAAGTTTTCGCTACTAATAGAAATTCTTCTACATTTCCATTTCCTAAGGGATCTTTTGTATTTTTCATTGTCCAGTGAAAATGATCTAGTCATCCGTACATAAATTTTTGGATTAATTATTCATGTTTGGCACATCAAATCATACATAATAAGCATATATGTGATATCACTACAAAACCGAACCTAACTAACTCACCTTTTTAAAAAAGCACGGATATTTTGTCGAAAATCTTAATTCATAGTGCATTATTTTTCAGCATATTTTAAAGAAAATAAAGAATACTTAATTAACTTCTTGGCATACGACAGAGTATGAACTGAAACGAAGCATGAATTCGACTCCATCCGTTCCATCGCTTATTGAATGCTTTATTATTTGCTGCACACAAAATTAATTACTTCGTGGCTTGCTTACATGTGAAAACCAGTTGCAAAAATACTCTGTTCTCGTCTCCTTTATCTTTTATCTTTATGCCACTTTTAATAGAATTTATATCATAAATTTACATAAAACGCGTTTAGGATATTTTCTGAGTTGATACTGTTTGACTTCAAGAGAACATCAACACTCTTAATCAAAGTGTGTTCGTATCAATGCCATGTGTAATAATGATTAACTGTCTGTCATTTCACAAGCAGATTGGAAAAAGTGGTTGAAGTTATATATTTATAGCTTATCATTTGTAACTGTTGAATTAAATTGTCAAAATATGTCGTAATTAGTAACAATTTTATTTTTACATCATTATGTGTCGTATTATTTGCGAATTTCCATGAAAATTAAAATGGGTTTCAAGCTGAGTTCTGAGATGACCGCGGTTACGGTTGGTTGTGGTGGGGCATTTTAAGTTTCTTCAATTTATATAAAGAATTAAATTGAAGTTCAGATTCCATTTTATTATGTGGTAATTACATTGT
>JAQIXW010002843.1:0-14397 GCA_034700685.1 Willowsia buskii | reverse complement strand
TACATGCATAACAATAATGATAGGCGAATGAAACGCCAAGCATTTTACGTACCTGCTCACAACCTGAGATTCCTTCCTGTCCAACAAGAATATACAGCTGCTCGCCTTGCTTTAGATATACAGTGCTTTTTACAATAGACCCGTGGGAAGTCATTTGGTTGAGAAGGGCACCCCTCCCCCCGCTGGCTCCTTTGGCTATCAGCCTAAAAAATAAATCCGAATTCTCATTACCGGAAACTACTGTATAAACATAAGTCTCGGATAGCGTTGTGTACGGGAAGTAATAGCAAAATGACTACAGGAAGGTTTCAGACTACAGATTCTCAGCAATGCCTGAACCGTAAACCATGAAACTATAGGCGCCTCATGTACCAATAGACTAGTTTTCACTTTAGCTTTCACTGGCAAATGTACAATATCCAAAAGTGTAAATACAAAGGCAAATACTATATATGAATATCATGTATGCATATTATTATGTGTCTACACGTGCATGCAATCAGTATAAGATTCGTTGTTGGTTTTTTAAGCAAAAAATTCCAGGTCGTAATGTCAGTATGGGAAAAATAATGCTTATGGTTCTGTTGCTGATAGAATTTCCCTGAATTTCGTTTAATACTTTCCTCTTGTAATTTTGTTGAAGACAGTGGTGCATCCAGATAACTGGAGGTAGAGGAGTATTAGATAGGTATATCCATCTAAAAGACCAGATTCACACCACTGTATAGTAATAGTAATAATAATAAGTAAGTGAGAAGCAACCTTGTAGCCTGTTATCATCACCATTACTCTCAACAGTATCGGAATACATAAAAATCATTTTATCTCCTTTTTCTTCAGGGTGAAAATGAGAATGAGAAAAGATTTACAGCCTGACATAAAACACACCCAGGCACAGACAGACGAGCGCTACGAAAGTAGAAAAATGTTTTTATATAAATTGTTAGTGCACAATTCAGCAGGCACGTCCATATCATTGCCAAATATAAAATACCTGAATCCTGAATCCTACTACATAGGGCAATATATTAGCGCGAAATATATCATTATTATTATTATTATTAGAGCTTACTATTTATTGTGTATTCCCGTGTTAGAAAATTTTATTCAGAGCTAGTTCTACGATTTCGTGCAAGCTATGATGATGAGTGAGAGCAAAACACTTCGTTTCCTTAGTGGAATTATCTGTTCCAAATGTATAAGTACTGCCACCACCCTGTCAGTGTTTTCCTGTATGTAATGGTGCTCGGAATGATGTCTGTTGTTTTTGCTGAACGCATCAGTGGAAAACAAATTAAAAATGTTTCTTCCTGTTATAAATGAAAGTACTTCCATTTATTTTGCAGAACGTAAAATGTATCAACAGGACGATTCTTCATGTATTACCACAGAGGTGATCACTCATGTAAACATAAATGTTCTTTCGAGCGCAACACTCTATAAATATATTCTAGAATCAACAGAGATTTCACTATATAAATGGGAATAATGTCAGCGCTTTCTAAATTTTAATGATTGCTACATAGCTTATTACATATTACTTGACCAGTGGTCTAAATTGCCAACCTAATAATGATTATTCACAATATCAAGTCAGCCATTATAATGACACTTGATTCACTAGTACAAAAACGTACTCATGTTAATTTGGCTTCATTTCCCCCGCTCAAATGGCAAAATTCGAAACCTTCTCCATAATATTATGAAATAGTAAATTGCCATCCTCTTACTTCTGAATACATTCTGTTGCTCGTTTGAAGCTCGAAGAACTCTGTTTTAGTTTATATGTAGGCTTTTTGCAATTTCCCGTCCAAATATTAACCGATTTACATTTATGTGAAAGTGGTTTTCAAAAGAGCCAAGTCGAGAGAAGCATTTCTTGCCGACTTTGAATAGCCTAAAGCCATTTTTGGGAGAGCTGGTCGTCGTGTCATGATTCGATATTATCTTGTTTTCAATTGAGCAGAGAGGAAATTCTTTTGGAATCCTATGTTGTGCAATGAAATGAAAAAAATATTAAAAAATAACGTAATAGAAAGCATGTTGTCCATGGATGTTCTAGAGTCGGTCGAAGCCATGATAATAATACTTAAAGCATATACGGACTGTACTAGTAACGTTAACTTGAACACATGGCCCTTTCGTTTCCTATTATGATTGGGATAAAATGAAGAATCCTTTTCAATGCAGAATAAAACTTATACTAAGAATTCCATCTCATGATAAATCAAAAATCCTCTCACTTGCAATATAATAGTTTTGGTGTGATGTGGAGTCTTAACATGGAAATGGCAACTTTAATGCATAATTCATGCATTTCAAGAAGATTCCCTTTTCCTGCGTAGATATTTGCGACTGGTGAAAGTGAGGAGAAAGTTTGATGATTTAATGCAAAGCCATGCTTCATTCAGAGTTGCAAAATAGTAGAAAAATTTGGAGCGAAAACCTTCCTTTCGTCGTTTTTATTGAAAGCAAGGTAAACCCTTGAAAGAAGTGCAAAGTCCGATTGATACTTTTAGAGGAAAATGAGCTTTTTCTAGAAAAACGAATCTGTAGAATACGGTAGTATTTCAGAACATGGTATAGTTTATAGAATTATGTAAAATTGGTTCTGGAAAACGTAACGAGAATACATTGGGAGTTCTCTTCAATCATGCCTCAGGCCTTGGCATGTGTATAAATTGTCTGTTGCCTGCTCAGTATTTAAACATGTGCACTACACACATAGGTATGATGCAACTTTTCCAGCGTACAGTAGAAAATAAAAATTATTTTCCATAAAATAAGCGAGCGCCCAAAATTTCGTATCAAAGCTTTTCAACCCAACAGACATTTCAGCAACATCGATCTCTCTGATGTGTAGTTTGAAGTTTGACAAGTAGACACATAGTTTAGTTTCTTCAACTACACTTACATTGTTTATAAATGCTTTACGAATACAGTATTTACTTTGATTTGATATCGGATGCATGCACGTCTGGTCAGAGTTTTAGATTCCACGTATTCATTCATTTATACAGGTTAAAATCTTGTGTCTCTGAAACAGTTGTTGACTAATGATTTCAATAGAAAATCACCTACTTCCGTATTATACAGGGGCTTTTCTCTCTCTGAATTTTCTGATACCCTACGTATATTGATTTTTATATACTAGTATAACAGTAAGTAGTAATCATAACAGGAAATTCCCTTTTGTGTTTTTATACTGGAATTGGAGGCAGTTCAATAAAAATTTATAAATTGAATAAGCAACAACATATTCAACAAGATGCTCACACTTGTACGCTGTAGTTGTATGTATGCGTGCAAGAAGATTTCACAAAGTATCTGTGTTGTTTAAACTAGGAAAAATATCTGCACCATCAGGTTTTTTGAACTGTAGCTGTAGCTCGTATATATCCCAACCCGTGTTTAAAAGTCAGATAACGGAATGAAGAGACATATAAATACATTCATTTATATGTATGTATGTATTACTATTGAATTGGAGACAGGAGGCGAGCAAGAGAGGACACTTAAAAGAGTACAACTCTCTTGGGACAAGAGAAGGGCAATCAGTATCAACTGCTGAAAATTTATATTGCAGAGGAAATTCGTTTCGAGTGTTCTCTTGTTCAGTGAACAAAGTAGCTCGTTTGCAGAATCTTCCATATTAGAGTTTTTCACAAACAGAAATAGATACAAAAAAAACATATGAATAGCATTGTGCATATATGATGATTCCCTTAAAACTAGGTACATGTATATTTTTTATTCATTATGTATCTTGTGAGATTTTACCAGCAATAAGTATATGAACGTATGTGTACTCCCCCAGTTTTTCCACACATGTATTTCACTCGTATGTCAGGCAGGACAAGAACTATGTTTTGTAGAGACATAAAATGTGATGTATCTACATACGACAACTTATATACAGCAGTAATCGTCTTCAACACACGCAGCCTGGCTGGATTTCACAAGCTGTTTCTTATTACTTCCTGTTCCCTTTCCCTCTTTCAGCTTCTTTCCTCTATTTTCACCACGTTTCTTATTCCAAAATGTAATTTGCAGCGATGATGAACAGGATTTTTTCCTACTCATTTTATGAACATCCCCTTCATTTCAAAATCCACATTTTCACAATGTACAACAAGTAGTTCTGTCTAACTAAAAATGAATTTCACAAAGCATACAAAATGTAATTCTATATTTTTCAGTTTGCTTACGTAAGGTTTGAAACTTGATAGTTCATGCATAAACTACTCAAAGATTGATTACGAAATATAGTTATTATGTTGACGAAAATGATATTCTTGGTGAAAACTATTTTAAGTTCCAAATGATGCCACACAGACGGATTCTATTATTCTTTCATTAAATGTTAACAAACGTGAAGAAGCCAAACCTAATATGTTTCTTGAGTTGTTAAATTTTTCTGCATATGCTCTGCACATTTTGTTCGTTTTCACGTCTTATGACTTGTTCAAACAGACTATAACAACGTACGTCTTACTTGAAACGAATGTAAATTTAATAACATGTATGCATGAAATTTTCTGACATCCTTTTGCCACCATGTATGTCGGCGTTAGGGTTTCTAGAGAGTCTATAAATTATATTCTAAAGTGTTGTCATAAATCTACAATACCATTTTCTACAATGTTCTTCGTTAATTTAAAAAACAAATTTTGTGAGTGTGTCTTGGTAAAAAGGTTTTCAATGAAATAGGAAATGTACACAGAACCTAGGCTGTACAAGTACGAAATACAGCACAAGGTTGACTGCTTCTTTCTACAATGGGGAAAAGCACCTTTTCCTGATGTTTGACTTTTCTTCACTACCATTCGCGTTCCTTCTACGCTTACTTACATTCATTTCAAAGTAAATGACACACCCATTCTATTTCTTAAGTTGCCTATTGTATCTGCGATGAAACGTAGTTACCTATGCTATTTGAAGAACTGTGCATTGCATAGCATCAGGTGCAGTGAAGTATACTGTAGCGAAATATGAACACTTCCGTTCTTTCAATTTCAACCTCTTAGCAATCATTCCCATTTTACAGAGGAATGGAGTGATTTCGAGGGAAAAGTACTTTCTGTCTAATACCTTCCTGTCACCCGGAAAATTCCCTCATTACAGGAAAGTACATTCTTAGGACATGCATTCGGAGAGTCTAAAAGGAAACAGCGACCAGCGGCGCAAGTAAGTTAGTTAGTTTTACTTATTTCGTTATCATCAGTAATAATTTATGATATTAAAAATCTTCTTCAAAACAGGACTTGTTGTTAACTTTAAAATATGGTGAGACTGAATGATGATCTGTTTGCTGCCACACATATCCATTTTAAGATTAACGATGGAATGCGGGTGCAAGAAAAAAGACATGCATGCATAGGCACCGTATCACTCATGATTATGATATGCTCCAAAACTAACAGTGTCATCTTGAAAGTTACCTGTACATACTCTCATTAGGCTTGAGTATTTTTTTACTTTAGTTCAGACTTTACAAAGGAATATTATGTAAAAGTACTGTTAAAGATTTGCTGCATACTAAAAAAAGCTTGTTGTTGCGCAAACTACGAGAAAGTTGGTTTCATACCATTACAGTTAAGACCGAATAAAGTTTGTAAATCACTCGTCTACCCCAGGTTTTTTGGAATAAATATAAAGTACTGCGAATACTCGAAAGCTACGTTGCTCAAGCTAATGCAAGTACAGTCTACAAAGAGTAGTGCATTGTCATAATAATCTAGAAATTTTTCAAGATATGAATATGTATGTGTAGCTCATTGCAAGAATATAGAGCGAGACGCTAATAGCTAGAGTGGCTCAGTTTTTTGCATCGACACAAAAGAGACTTTTTCTTCTGACATGCATGAATTTAGACTTCGCTGTTCTTGTTACTTGTCAGGGGGTACTTAAACAGCCAGTAAACAGTAATAATGGAAGTGAAGGCTGCACAACAACCTGAAATGCATAATGCTAAGACAGGGAAAGCTAGATAAATGGTTCCAATTTCCCTACTCTCCGGAGATATGCCAAGTTTTTCTCATTTTAGTTTTAGTGAACTTATAAACTCGCTCAACTAGCAACGAGTCATTGTATATGTACCTACGTGCGCTTGTTAGAAAAATAAAAAAGTACCAAATTTTGATACATAATATCTGTACTATATCTACATACATGCATGTAAGTTAATTCGCATCTTTCTTGATGTGCCTTTATTTTACGTATGGTAGAGAAGCAAGCAAGTAAGCAAGCTTGCTGGAAAAACACCTGCATGGTTGGGTGGTTGGTGATGATGATGATGATGATACGAGCAACCTCTCATTCCGTTTTATATTGCCTATTTAAAGCACATCGAAGCTAGCTGTAGGTATTGTATAATGGTTGCCTCCGTGCTAGGGCATTTCATTTGGACCACTGTGCCACAAACAACACCATTGTTCAGCTTCTTGTGGGTAAACGTAAATTGTTGAACGCTAGAGAAGAGACGTACACATGAAGCACATAAAAACCAACAGCGGAGCGTAGTGGATGAGTAACCCAAGACATGGTTTATGCACACGACACCACGACGTGGGTTGATAATCACTGGGAGACTTGCAAGGAAAGAGAAAGCCAGAGGAGAAAGTGCAAATACAAGGAAAGGAAAAAAGCCAAGCCGTTTGGAAAGAGATGTGTGTGTCCTTGTTATCTCCATTGTATTATGAGTGGAAGGAGAATTCACCGATCCAGTTAAACAGGTTCCATTCAACAGAACTATAGTTTTCTTTAATGTACTATCAAATCGGTTACCTTTAATAAATTCATTTTACATCACCGTCTTGTTTTTCTTCATTTTGTTCCTGGAACATGATCATGAACAAATGTATGTGAAATGAGTTTTTGCATACTTATTGCTCTTATATATATATCGGTGCTTATGCTTGTGCCCTGTAGAAAATTAGGATTGAAATAAATTCGATTACGTGAGAGAATATATCAGTGTACCTTGCTATTATTGCCGATAGCTGTGCATGTACTTTTAGTTTTAGTATATGTACTTTAGTAGATTGTATTGAAACTTGGAAACTTTTGATTCTTGTTAGTGGCATACATACGCAAATATGTATGAAATGGTAATGTCCAGGGAATACTGAGCAGGAAAAATCACATTATATGTAGGAAGTGATTATGGTATCTATAAATAATGAATATATTGACTTAAGAGAAGGACTTCCGCTGATTAAACATTCAAGGATTTTTAAAATGAAAGTACGTTTCATGCTATCAGAAAGTCAGTAAATCAGTCAGCATTTTGTTTGACATTGGTATTGCATAATATATGATTGAAACAAGCTATTTCACAAGATCAGAGAGTAAAGCATTTGGTTTGGTACTATTCATGATTCATGAGACGAGAATTGAAAGGTGAAAAGTGAAAGGCTTATATTTGCATTTAAGCTGACAATAATGAAATGTAAACTTGTTCTCGTGCAGTATGGAATGAGAACTGGACTAAAACAAACTTGCTGCATAACAGAAAGTGATTCAAGTTTTAATGGTTGTCAGAGATCAAAAGAAGCACTCCCCAAAGACTGCAATGCCCAAATGAGGAAATAAATTCTTTGCGCGTACACGCCGAATTCCAAATGATATGGTTCATTGCAGAAAATAGAGTCTGACATATAGTACATACATGACTGAGATGAGCTATAGATTTCAAAAGCATTCTTGCTTTCTACGTACTTGTAGTATGCCCTTCACATCATAAATGTTTCGCGAACATCATTTCAAACTAGGCGCAGCGAAGGAATTCGATGGAATGAGGAGTGCTTACTTCTGAATCGTTCGAAATTGGAAAATGAGGTGAATAAAAGGTTTGCGTTCGATATCTGTGTAACTCAACCAAAATCTATTTTTTTGAATGGATGTAAATGTTGATTTACTCGCTTTCATGTGACACACGGACAACGGAAAAGTCCTCATCAGTCAAAAATCCTATATCATGAGAATATTCAGAATATTATCGTCAATACACGTAGTAGGCAAAGGAAAAGTAGTAAGATTAATTTATCGTTCAAGGTGGTCTGATAAGAAGCAAGTCCTATACACACGTGCTTAGAAGTAAACAATGTTGCTGGTACTTGACCAACATAGAGTTGAATTCATTAAAACAGTTGTTTTAATAGTTTACATAACCGATTTTCCCTTGTAAAGCAGAAAATCATAATAATGAAAATCTTACTGCTTCCGACACATTTAATCCTTCAAATACTTTATATCTAGTTGGCATTCATATTATCACACATGAATGAACAGTGTAGAGTATACAGATTGTTAGATAATACGATGAATGACATAGCAGTTGTTACTTAAAAAATAAAGGTAACTTGTCCTGTACTACATTATGTATATTATATGCTGCTGCAGTACCCAAACGCTCGTGCACAGCCAGGGAAAACTTATGAGTGTGTCGGTGAGTATCTACTATAGTCTTTGCCTTGCCAAAGGATCATGATAGTAAAGTTCTTTTGATGGGATTATGAGCCACATGGCACTGGCAACAGGATTGCCAGTGTTAAATCGGTACACTACTGTGAGCTTCAATTTACGTCAACCGACTCACTGAGCTTTCTGTTCCGCTATGCATCTTTGACGATAATATGATGACGACGGGAATGACAGTTATTTATACTTCATTTCATCAACAGTATTTCATATTGTGTTTTGTTCTATGTATATCGTTAACGAGTGAAAGTATGTAGAGACATATGAATTTTATTGGAGTTTTATAGATGAGTATGCATAGTAGAATGCTGCCTGATGAAAGTGTGTCTAGGCTGGCAGATTTTCAAACTAATGTTCCAACTTTGACAGATTACTCTTCTCTCCAACAATATATTTATTAACCTGCAAATGAACATTTTCTACCTTCGCTTGATTACCAAAACATGTGATGTAGTATATAATGAAGTTGTCTTGTGTCTAGATTTGCACATACCTAACCATAAAACAAGAACAAGGACTGATATGCATATTATTACTGTATGAAAGGAAATGTTACACAGTAGGACTTTTAATATAGCTTTTAAAGTAACGAAAACGTAACATTTTAGCAGTCTACTCAAATGTCTTTGTCTACTACTAAACTCGTTCATTTACACTGATACACTTCCTACTCGTCGAATATATTCATAACATCATAACTCTTAATCAATACTATTTGCTGGTCCTTTACCAAAACCATTTTTGGTTGCTCATTTGGCATAAGGCTCTCCAGCTAATAATATCATGCGCAGCATCTGGCAATTTTGATGATTTATACAAACCCCAAACTAGCCGTAAAACATGTTTTGTACAAATGCTTCGCACGACTTATATTCGGGGTAGATATTCAAAATACTTTGGCTAAATACGACTTATGGAGAGATAGATAATGAATGAATTACATTTACGCTTGTATGCAACGAAAATGAATCTCCAATTTTAATCATTTTCACAGAGTCTGTTCTAGTTTGATGAGGAAAATTGATATATTTAACCATCAAAATCCAACAAAATAATCACATTATAGTAGGAATCGGGTCCACGTGCATAAAGAATTTGTAATTCACAAGAGCAAGAGCGAAAGAAAATTCTTCGAAATGGTATACATTTCCTTGGAGTATAATATAGCTATGCTTTATTTGAATGAAATTGTTATAAAATGAGCAACAGAGGCATCAGTAATTTTTTAGTCCTGGTTTTTTTGCAAGATAGATTACGCACATATCCTGTGTATGTGTATGCAAGATTAAACATGCACCATGTTGGGAAATGACAACAAATTAATTTCCTTTTCTAGTGTATTTGCATGTTTACTTAGTTAGGAGGACCGTTATTGCCTTAAAAATACTTTAATTATGAAAGGCTTGATATGGTAAAAGCATAATAATATAGAACATTTAGATAAGTTAATAGTGGAGCGTAATAAAATGACTAGCTTTCACTGGAAACATCACATTTAATGAACGTGCGAACTTACGTGTAACTCTTTGTCTCTGGAACTGTCCAAATTTGCACACCATTCCGCACGGTGTCAATCTTAATTTTATTTTCCAGCAATGTTCCGTTATATGATGTATCACACTGCTCCTGTGTGGGACCTGTGCGTCCAGTGCTGTTGCACGAGGAAAACTTGAATGCGGCTGTAAGCAGATTGTGCAAATTATAATCAGTTTAAGTTTGGTTAGATGTCTTAAATTAAAATTAAATACTAAATAATATAAATATTAGTTCCCATTTACTTGTAAGATTTCCTTTGACATCTAACAACATGAAACGTTCAAGAAGAACATTGAGAATTATTTTATTAGAAAGCAACTTAATAGTCCATCCAAATTACGTATAATGCCAGTTTTGACCGACGAATTTACAACTTACCATCTTTCGTTTTCAAAATTGCTTCGTAATTATACGACCCGACTTCCCTTGCGGGAACACCTAAACAATTATAACATATACAGCTCAATGAATAAAACCCGAGACAAAATTCTCAACTATTTTACATTTACATAATTCATTCATTTACAATCACTGAGTAAACTTTAAGTACCTATCCTACGTTTTATGATAGGTTTAAACATCATATAGCCTTACAGAAAGACATTTAGTAGCTTGCAAATAAAAAGATCTTCTTTAAGATCAGCCCTTTAGAAACTTTTGCAATGTAAGATCTTTTGATCAGCACAAACTATTTGTAATAAAACTGATAATTTCGGTCTGAAACGGTAATTTAAGTAGTAAACAAACGTCGAAGAAAATCGTATTAAGGAGCAATAAAAGGCTTTAGCGGACGATTGAAAGATAGTGCATATATCAATAAAACAGCATCCAATATTTCAATTACATATTATACGATAAAATGCACCCTTGAATGCTTCTTCTTTTAATAAAATACTTCACAGTATATCTTCCACATCTTTGATCCACAAAGAGAAATAAACAGAAACTATGCAAATGACTGTGTAAGGTCTTTTTCATAAACTCTCTGTAATCTACTTATACTTGCCGTAAAGAAAATCAGCTACCCAAATGATATGGTACAATATTGTACTACAAGAAATGCATCACGATGATTAAATTTTTCAAGTTTAGTAAGAACTTTCTCAAAGAATATAATAATCTCTATAAGAGGATAAATAATAAAAATATGTATCGATGACGTAGGAGAAGTTAATACTCTCTTTGTATGCCAGCATTGCTAAAAACATGATTAGAAATATTATATTATGAACTAAGCATTTTGTATAAAATTACCAATCCCGAAGCACTCAGGACTCAGAGAAACATCATCAATTGCAATATCACCCAAAGCACCCCTTACACCCCGGATAGCCGTAAGCTGTAGGTAGTATCTGAAAAGGATAATAAATAAGTAGTCGTAGTAGAGAGAAACCTTACGTACTTTTTGATTAATTCAAGTAGGCAGATAAAGCAATATTTGAAACACAAAGAGATCTAGAGAGCGAGTAGGCGTAGAAAATAACGTGTATCTTCTTATTTAAAGAAAATAATACACAACAAACTGTAGTTGAGTTGAACCCTTTCAAAAATATTCTTTATAGATAGGTTTAGGAGAATAACATTTTACTTTTTAAAAAGCTTTTATATTTTAAAACGTCATTTTTAAAAGAGAGCAAATCCTTATTTTCTTAAGATGTGAATTTCATATGCGCTAGAGCGCTCTCAAGCAAAATTTACACAGCGAGTAAAATGAGTGGAAGTAATCGCTTAAAATTACTTTTTGCTTCCTTTGAAGCTTGGGATTTTGCAAGAAGCACGATGCCATATATTCCCCTGGTTGCCCACGCGCTCGCAAAAACGATAGGGTTTGGTCCATGGGTTTCTCGGATTCCTCGGTACCAGTTCAACATCAAGCTGCCCAACATGTGCTCCAAACATGTGGTAGAAAAAACGCAGCTGGGCAAGTATCATCAACAAAGAGAAGAAGAGAAAAAACACAACGATAACAGATTAGTTGGGTTCTATTCAATTACCAAGTAATAGCTTCAGACTGGAATGGATTGCAACTTAAAAGTTTCCTATCGACATCAACAATACATTATTACTTTTTTTTCTCTAGCGTAAGAGGATTTCTAGATAGACACCAGTTTCAGTATAGCATGTACAAAACTACATAGGTTTAACTGGATTATATACATGTTGAAGAAAATGGGTGATAGGTTACTTTAATTTCCTTACATTTGTGCTAATGGATTTTTCATTTACGAAATGCTCTTTTTTGTTTTCTTACCTGGCAGCTTTGATAATATGGTGAGCTGGAGTTTTGATTGTATGCTGGAGGATGAGCAAATATGGGACTCCGCAAAACGCTCCGGTGAAAGTTGGAGTCTTTCACTTTCATATCTACCATTAGGTAGTAGCCTTGTAAGAAAGAGAGAGAGAGAAATTATTGTAAATAGAAATTTACACAAACTATATAGAGTGAACAAATCATGCTAAAAGAAATGCTAAGTAGAAGTGTCATATATTATTTAGTTCTGTTCTCTTTAAATCTCTTTAATTTCTTTATAAACACTACGCATCAAAGCATCCCACACACGTTGACATAATAATTGTTTGAAATGTCAGTTGAAATGCTCATATTTAAAGTAGTCATTGGACTTGACAATTATCACTATTGAATTTTTGAAATTTATATGCTTTAAATATTTCAATATAACTTTTGACATACTGCGTTTAAAAAATTAACTATATACGCGTGTTTGTCTGTCGGGCGAAATAACACGATAATAAATAGATATAAAGGTCAAGAGTGTGCGACTTTGCAATGAAAGTGGGAGTTGCACATCTTCTGTGGAATGCTTGAATCTGATAAAGTAATGCATATTATACATAGCACATTCTTCCAGTTCAAAGGCTCGCCGTGTGTCTGTGCACCACCCACACACTCTTTTTGTTAGTCCTGTCCTTCTTGCCTTACTTAAAGTTTCATGGGTCTCTATGTTCTCTTATTGAAAACTTTTGAAAGGTCACATCCGCCGTCGCCTTATATTAAATGAATTCCTGTAAAAAGTATGTCGATTTATGAGATATAAATGAGATTAATAAAACGACTATATACCCCAACACGCCTGCATACATTATATAAACTTATAAATTATTGACATGGAAAAACAAGTCGTAGGAGGATAGATGCTCATAAAACCATAATCATTATTAGCAATAAACCCAACCGTAAACAGGCGAATGTGGATAAAGTGTACATGACATACATGGTTTTAGAGAGAAGTAACTTGAACCAGTTATTAAGACAGACTTTATCTCAATTTTGAATCAAATGAAAGTTTCTAATGAGTTTATAAATTCGCCCTTGTAAATTAGTTTCATACCTATTTTTAGTTTTACTTTTTGTAACATGTTTACATTTTTTGTGTAGTTATTTCACGGAGACTTAAATAAAATTATGAATTTTCCTTAGCCAGCCTACCTGAAGAGTTCATAAAAGTATGATCTGTTCTTGGTCCGGTTTCCTCTTTAAAAATTGTCGGCGTGTTTGTCCTTTCCCATGTTATGCTGTACTGTGGATCCTGAAGTGGATGCCAACCACACCAGCCAGACTCAAAGGTACACGATGAGTTCTTCGGCAGTCTCTCTATAAAATCAGACCCATGGACATAAAAATCAAAGAATATATGTAAGTGGTTTACATTAGCACTAATAGAATTTTGGTTAACCTAATTTAGGCACAGTGAAAGCCGACTACTACATCACCACACATTACGCGCAGCAGACATCTACGATTTCGGAAAAAAGAACTTATGACAGTATTATGCAACGTTCTACCAAATTAAAATGTAATTCAGGTCGAAAGAAGACAAACAAACTGGTGGTAACAAGGATGTTATTTTCAGTAAGAAAATGGAAAGTGAAGCTGTTATATTGAATGAATGCCACTCATGCCATCCTGTATAGTACTGCTAATGACAAGAAAGTAAAGACAACATATATACAAGTATAGTTTGTTTTTCTGTATAAAAGAGAAAGGTCAACAAAGTCAACTGTTTGCTTAAAGCTTCCTATGCTGCAAACTGTCCACAACAATCCACTTAAAAAACGAAGAAAATTGACTTTGAAGGGGGCGACCACATGGTACACTTTTAGTAAAGTTGATTCCGTCGAAACCTACTTGTGCAAGAGTGTTCGAAGAATCACAACTTCGCTTCTGCGAGAAGAGACCAAAGCAAAATGGCATTACTCTCGTGAACAGTTGTAGGCCATTGGAGTTTTTTTTAAAAGTGGGCTAGCATTGTCTCTTGATAGTCGCCTTTTTCTAACTCTTACTTTCACTACCTGCTGTGCAGATCTAATATCTCTAATAAACAAAAGTGCAGATGGTTTATAGATAGGTATCTTGAAACT
>JAQIXW010002842.1:0-14402 GCA_034700685.1 Willowsia buskii | reverse complement strand
TACTCAAATACAAAATACTCAAAAGTATTTGAAATACGTATTTAAATACAATTGTATCTTGTATTTCGGAACCTCTGCGAACAAGGATGTTAAAGATAATATGTGTTTCTATACCGAGGGAAAATATAGGCATGACATAACCACAATTTGTTATGCAGAGACTGTGCAACATTGACTGATCGTGATTACATATTCCAACTCCAGTGTATACCAGAATCAAGAATCTTTTATTTTTCTTTAGCAATCCCCAACTTTTATCTCTCACGACTCACGTGGAAACCATTTTCATTATTCTCGTCGCGTACATCGCAGCAAAAATAATAAACTTGGGATTCGTGTATTTATGCCTCTTCCCTTCCCTGGCGCGGTGTTCAGCGGAAGTAGCTTTGGTAATACACTGAAACGAAGTTGCTTTTTATGCCATTTGCTCTACTGAATTGTGTGGAAATCAGTCAGTGGATTTTATCATCGTTTATTTACTTGATAAGAAGATTATTTGCTGTTACAGAGAGATTTTGGGATTTCACGGCTCTGCCAGCATTTTTTATATTAAACTTCGTGTTTACTTGGAAACGACTTCTATGCTTAAATATTTATCTAAATTACACTACACACTGCCAATGAGTGAACAGTTAACTTTCTTAAATCACAGGAATGCATAGAACTCTGGGAGATGTCGGAAGGAAATCAATACTGCATAAAAATGTGAAAGTGTGAAAAGACGAAAAAAAAACTATCAACAGCCTTTGACTTTGTTCTTGTTCTGTTGTGTTGTGAGCTTCTATGCAAAACATGAAATTAATTCGTTCCCGTTCTAAAGACGCAAAAAATCAATTCTGGCAGCTGCGTCTGCTGTAGTGTAATAGCTAAATAAAAGTGATACCATGTGCGTGGAAAGTAAACAAGTTCACGGATATTTGTTGACGTTTCCTGGTCTTTATCTTAACTCTTAGCTGAGCATATAACGACTCTGTTTGAAAGGAGAAGACATTTTTACTGTTTTTTCGGTTCATTTCACAAAAATTATCTAGGCAGCACACCACGACGGCAGCAGAACTGCACTCAACCAGAAAATTTAGGACATTCAACAGTCTCTGCTCGAGAAAAAGGATTTTGCCGTTGCGGCGAGCAATGTGGGTGAGAGTTGTTGCGAATTACATAATAAAAAAATGTTTGCTAAATAAAAACACATGTATGAAAACTAGCAACATGTTCTTGTACCTCTATTTTAGGCATATTGTTTGTTTACTCAGCTTCAATTTGTATGAGGAAAATTGAAGGTCCATTTATCCATTCATTCAATTTGACTACAGACACGTTTAATAGGACGTTTTTGGACTCATTTTGACTAGTAAGTACAAATTTTTTCATTTTCTATTTTGGCCTCCCCAAGTTTAGAGTTTTGTGACACAACCAAGAAAAATCCTTATAACGGTTTAATTAGAAAAATAACGAGTTTCCTAAGAAAATTTCCCAAATCATGAAAATGATCAACGTAATCAATTTGCAATGATGCGATGTAGATTTTAGAATAAGGAAACGCGAATGCAATGAGAAGCGAATGACCAGGGATTTGTAATTTACTGGCTGGATTATGATGCATTATAAAGAGGACAAAGATTAATGACGGAATTCCATGCGCGTACAATTCTTTTGGTTTTCCTTCCTTCACATGCATCATTTACCATGATAACATGAATGCATCTTTTATCTTGGTTTTTTGTAGAATACTTTGGTCAACCAAGATATGTCGCACGTAATCATTTCTAACGGTATTTAAACTGGCAGTGTAAATAATGTTCAATCTAAGTCAAATAATGTAAGTTGTACTTACGCATTGACGAATATACCAAAGGGAAACAATCTTTGGCGAATAATTTTGTCTCATTTTGCGCTAGCGTTTTATTAGCAAGGAAAATAATATATGTGCCTGACTGACGTAAACCAGTGTAATATTTATTAGGCTATGCTGCAAGTTGCGGTTAATAGTTTTGAAGAATAAAGTAACCGTGTCTGTCTCGTGCTCATATTATTATCGCGGAGTGCAGAAAAGCCGATCCTCAGAGATAATTAGTAAAAACCAGCATAAGTGAACATACTGATTGCATCCAACACAATTGTTTCTCTGTTTCTATTTGATCAATTGATAAACTTGATTTTTTAGCATACTTGAATACTCACACTTGTTGATTGAGTTGAGGGCATCGGGCAGTTTGAGTGTGAGAAGAACCTTATTTAGCCAAGTTTAAAGAGCCATATCTCATCTCAGTAAATACAAACTCTAGCAACACATAAAAAAATAAATTTTATGCAGTTCTAATTAAGCCTCACACAGTTTATGTGCAAGTTTAAATCTTTCTTTTTTAAAAAGTACGTTGAGGAAAGTGAGCAAAATAGCATACTGTACTTAATGGACTATATATTCTTAATTGCTATAGTAATTAACTAATAGTCTCTCAGTTTGTCAAATGGAAATTGATAAGTTGACATTTTTACCCACAGGTCACTCATTGTCAGTCACAGAAACACAGCCTACACACCCAACCAGGTACACACGCGCGTGGTCTTTTGTTGTTTATTGTGATGTGTCCCATGTTTTAATCCCACAGTTTCTTGCATCATTCATTGTTGTGTTGTGAGTTAACCTCTTCCCAAGTATGAAGAAGACAACGACCACACACACAGATGTTAAACCCTTTCATGCATCTGATCAGAATATAGGCCAGTCTTGTCATCTGTTAAATGCGTAAAAGCACACAGGTATGCAATGTAATCAAGTCAGTCATGCTGAAGTAGTTTTTTACATTTATAAAGAAGAATGCAGACGCATCTGCATGATAGCATTTTTGTAAGCACTTTAAAATAAGTGGAGATTCTACTTATATTATTATGTATTTTTTAAAAGTATTATCATCATCATCATGACTGTCAGATGAGGAGGATGATGGGCAGCACTGGCTGGTTGGTTGGTGGTGTTAAGTGCGTGAGATTCTGTCTGTTGTACTTGTAATGCTGTGAACACTCTTGTGCACATCCTCGCATCATCTTCATCATTGTAAAGTGTGTAGACGGTCGAATAATATGATATCATTAAAGTAATGATAATTTTTTCTGTTATAATTTGTTAGGTGTTCATAAAAAGCATACACCGTGAAGGCAGAGAGAATAAGATGCGTGGAGAGAGTCAGACAAATATTAGGATAGTTTAATGATAAGTACATAATTGCACACAGGTAGAGTGTCTGTTAGTTGGTAGTGGTGGCTGTGGCCATGATGATGGCAAAACTGATGATGTTGACGGTGATGAATCATTCTTTCATTTTGTAAGTGCAAGTGCCAAAATAATAACCCATCCAATCCACCTGTGTGCACCTCTTGCTCTGTCGAACTAGTTTTTTTGTTGCAGTTTTGGGATGAGGTAGAGAAAAAGAGAAAGTCATATTGTTAGTAGAGAAAAAAGGGTAATTTTTTGTATGAAGGCAAAGATACAACTTAATTAGAAAGATTTACGAAGGAGTGAATTCAACATCTGTTGCGGTCGATTCATTGACATGGTGTTCTTTAATAGCATTGGCAATACCTAGTTTTTGTAGGAATTTACTTACTTTACACTAACTTCAAGTCAGTATTTTCATTGATACTATGTTCTGTGCTTCAGGGTAGGTTATTGTTTGCTCGTGATAATATTCCCGACTAGTTGAAATATTGCAAAATATTTCCCGTTAATTGATTTTAATTTATGTATTGTTTTGCTTGACTTTCAGTTTTTTGATTCCGTCCAACTTCCGAGCAAGTCTTCCGGTACAAAACTCTGGTGTGTTAGTGTTGACCACTTCCACTAGTGTCGTTTAATGAAGATCAAATAGTTGAAAGCCTTCAATTCTCACAGTGGTAACGTGCCTCCAAAACTAGAGAAAGTTGTACCTGTTCTATTTAACTGGTTTGACAATTTGAGATTGTCAGGCGGGGCCAAGATCAGTCGAACTCCAGGTAATATCCGAAGGGTTTGTTTACTTCAATAATTAAACACTTCAGCAACGATTTTCGTGATAGTGACCTTTTGGCGTTCTGAATTTTAACAAAGACTTTACATTTTACAGATAATATATTATTAAACTGATACAACTACTAGCTTTTGTTACAACAGTAGTAATAATTAAGCAGCAAGCATAATGTCGGACCCCGGAAATGACTCAGATTACGAAGACTTGGATGTACCTGAACCCGAAGACGATGAGCGTGACTCGATAAGTAAGATATTCTGCTTCAGCCAAGTACCCTTTACGCCTGTTTATTTTATAAGAATGTTCAAACAAGTATTTTTATATATTCTATGTAATTGGTACGACCTACGAACGCTATATATTTTTTTCATTTAAAATATCAAACTGTTCCAGGTTTTTGTTTCTAGAATGAGATCAATAATGTGTTTAATGTTGTAAGTATCACTTAAATGTATCACTGGTACAATCTTGAGTTCACTAATTTGCCTGTGTTAAAAGGAGTTAACGATTACCTTAATTAATAGCCAGTAGTAGGTTACCCTTACTGAAAAGATATTATTTGCACTATTGTTAAATGTTTCATTCAATTACAGAGAATCGCAGATGGAGAAAAGTTGTTAAAGGTTAGTTGGTAGCTTGAAAAAATAGTGTGTTAGTTTCATTCGATTTTTAAAAAACACTTTTTTTGCATGCAGCACTCTTTCTGAATATTTGGTTTTTTGTGTAACAATTATTTGGTGTATATAACGTAGGTATTGGACTTTTACTGCCTCTATAGGTGATAGGCACATGTTTCTTGGATTTATTGTAAATAATTTCTCACTGGTATTTCCCTTTTCAACTAATTTAACATTATATTGTTAAGATCATTGTTGGTTTCCAGCAGCATGGCAACTTCTATTAACCATGCAGCAAACTAACCACACACATATACACACATTGAATGGTTCACAATGACATTTTTACTTCCTTGTGAATCATTCATACTTAAATTTGTGTGATTTTTCTTGCTTCTATTTATTTATTCACTTGCATGCCAGCTTTGTCAATTTCGGATGAGTTGACGATTGGATTGGAATGCTACTCCAGAGTTATCCAGATTGAAAATTAAATCATCATTTTTTAATTATATTCCAGAGGGTCTTGTAGTGCCTTACAGAACATTTCATTCTCCCTCACTAAGCTTTAAGACGCCGAATCGAAAGTGTTTCATTCCTGGTCGTCCTGTAAATATCAAGATTATTGATGTTCAACAAACACACTCCACGCATCTTCTTAATCCTAACTTGTACGTTATTCAAATCACTCATGGCGATCACACGTGGACAGTGAAACGGCGTTACAAGCATTTTCAGCATCTTCACCAGCAACTGCAGTTGTATAGGTAAATGACAGAACTTAAACTTGATGTATATTGATATTCGTGGTCTGATATAAATACTACTAAAAATGCTTTGTTTAATTGATTCATTAGATAACCGATTTATTTTTTTATTCTCAGAGTAACTCTTAGTGTACCTTTTCCTTCTCGAACTCATCGGGAAAGGCGGTCAAGTTACAAATCAAGTTTAGAAAAAGATGAAACAGGAAAATCTAAAGGACTGCCGAGGTAAGTTGTGTTGATTCAGCTTGTAACGACACACTAATTGAATAATTTATGAATTTTAGAGTCTGGAGATTTAATTATGTTACTTTTGATCAGATTTCCTAAACGACCTGAAGCACTGGTGGCCGCTGACCAATTAGACCAAAGACGGGAAGTTCTGGAGAAGTATTTGCACGATTTATTGAAAATCCGAGCCTTTAGAAACCACCATGAAACTGTAAGCGCTCATTGAAAACTTCCTCATTAATCTAACGTATAATCTATTATCTACATTCGATTCAAATAGGAACATTAAAAGTATTAATGGTTATACTTTACAGCTTGAATTTCTTGATGTGAGCCATTTGTCGTTTATTCATGGCTTGGGTTGCAAAGGAAAAGAAGGACTTGTGTTGAAACGAACTGGAGCCAACCGATCTTCTTACTGTAACTTGCGATGTTGCTTCAGGTATAAATAATTTATTTAAAAGTAGGCAATATTAAACCTTTGACTTGAGACTTTTTGATAACAAATAATTCGTAAATCGAATTTATTCTGGGAAATCTTTCTGTTTTGGGAAGCAGCAACGTGATTGACTAATTTGATGTTTATGGTATGATGACTACCTTAGTTATCTTCTATCACTTACTAACTCCTCTTCCATTTGCCTAAAGAATGTAACAAACAAATAGCGCCTTCCCTGATGATTCGATGCTCAGAATACTCTAGATGATTATATAAGTAAATAATTGACCTGTTCTGTATTTAACGAAATACTTATCAAACTAACATTTAATGTAGTATACTTCCTAATATTTGCTTTACACACTAGAATGATAGGAGTAGTCAGTTTCATGAAGAAAAAACTATAAAGCTAACAATAAGTAAAGTAATGTATGCTATGAGTAATGGTCTCCTAATTAACTGATACCCCGTTGAGACCCGTTGTTTGGCTAAATGATTGCGTTGGTGCCTGGTGCACGATTTTCCAAATACGAGATTCGGTAGTGCTCAGTTTTTAAACCTGTGGTACCAAATAATGAACGCAGTACCTGTGACTTAACTTGCATGCTTATAGTTAGGATTTTCAATTGATTTGTAGTAACTATAACCTGGTCCGTTGGACAATCCGTATCTGTTGTTTTGAAGCACCTGTTTGCTTTTATGTCCGTAAATGTTTGTAATGAAACACTAATCAATCTCTACCATAATTTATTTGCAGATGTCACCGATGTTGTGGAGACTGGTGTAGTCAATGGCAGCGAAGATGGCTTATTGCGAAGGAAAGCTTCATAGCTTATGTAAGGCCTAAGGATGGCCACCTGCACTGTGTAATGTTGTTTGATAATGAATTCGAAGTGTCTAAGGCTCTCTATGAGGCGGGGGTACAACATGGCGTAGTCGTATCTAATTTGAACAGGTAACTGTACTGAACTAGTAATTTTTTGATTTCTTACTACTTCTTGAGTATTACATTTCCGTATTACGTATGTGTTGCTCGTTTAACAGGCAGCTGGTTTTGAAATGCTGGACGAAAAGGCGAGCTAAAGAATGGCTAGAATATCTCAAAAAGATAACTACCACGGAAGGTGAGCTGCGTACATTGTTTGACCCGCATTATTAAGCAAATACCAAGGATTATTCAACAAGTTATAACGCTGGTTTGTACGGTTTAGTTGCAAGGGGATTTATTGAAGACAACCGTTTTACATCGTATGCACCCATCAGACGCGAAGTTGACGCCCATTGGTTTGTTGATGGATCGAGCTATATGTCTGCAATTGCTGATGTCTTGGAGTCAGCACACGAGGAAATCATGATTTGTGATTGGTGGCTGAGCCCTGAAATATATATGAAGAGACCAGTTGTAGAAGGCGAGCGTTGGCGTTTGGATAAGATTTTAGAGCGCAAAGCGGTACGCTTTGAATTATAGTTTATTAGTGGATTATTGAGTAAGGGAATGAGATTGGCTTTACTGATGCCATAAATGTTTCTTGTCTGATGTTCAAAATATAGAAAGAGGGTGTGAAAGTATTCGTGATGCTTTACAAAGAAGTGAACCTTGCGTTAGGAATCAACAGCTTTTACAGTAAACAGAAACTTGTAGAAGCCCACCCTGAAAATATTAAGGTATGTAGCAACGTGAATGTTAACCATGTGTCTTTTAGTCTATTAATCTGTGTGTGACCAGTGCTGTTATTCATTCTTACAAATTAGGTAATGCGTCACCCTGACCACGTTAAAGCTGGAGTCTTACTTTGGGCACATCATGAAAAGTTGGTCATTGTCGACCAAACTTATGCATTTGTGGGTGGAATTGACTTGTGTTATGGACGATGGGATGAACAAAAGCATAGACTAACTGATTTGGGAAGCGTGTCTGGACAGCAGAAACCTGGCACTGCTGGCATGAATAAAATTACATCTAGTAAACCTGGAGGAGCTGTTAATCACTCGATTCTTCATTTAGCCAAGGCTACCAACGCTGTGACAATTAGTACTCTTGTAGAAAATCAGGAAGCACAGCAGATCTCACAAACTGTTACCAGCAAAATAATTGACGATGAGTCGATACTACAGGCAAGTAGTACTCCAGATACTGCCGATCCTAGCGAAATAGAAGAAAATTCTTTGGACGTTAGGTATATCTTTACACCTAATTTAAGTGTTCTTGTATCACAAATTTTTTGTAAGTCGTGGCACTGTATTGTGAATTGGGCTTGTGGTATATTACAGGGTCGTTGCTTCAATACTTCAAAACTCTAACACAGCACCACCGGAACAGTTACCGAATGGTAATGGAACGGAACCAATACCTCTTCATGAAAGTGAAAGTGTGATGACGATTTCGAAGCTAGCAGACACTGACAATAACAACACGCCTCTAAAAGGAGAAACACCACCCACAGGTCGACGAGCACAAGCTGGTCAGCTACTTCGTAGAATGACTAAAATGTCCAAGGTGAGGGGCCTTAAAGACGAGGGAAAAGATTGGATTAAAGGACGCATCAAGGCAGCCAAGAGTAAAGATGATGACACTTCATCATCTGATAGCGATGCGGAGGAGCGGAATAAGCAAGGCGGCAAAAAAGATGAAACGGATAACATTAAAGCAGACGAAATCATCAGTTCACCTAAAAGTGGGAAGAGTGTGAAGTATGCCCAAAGTTAAATCTTTCATTTGTTTTCATATGTGATAATTTAAGTTTGTGTATTGATTATTTGACTACTTTCTGTCTTTAGGAAACGGCATAAACGATCAGCGTATCAACCACATAATGCTCATACAAGAGCCTTAGAAGGTTTACAAGGATCGTCTAAGCTATGGATTGGGAAGGACTATACTAATTTCATTGTTAAAGATTTTGCAGATTTGGAATCCCCTTTCACAGGTTCATACAAGTAGCAAAGATGTGTTGCTAATTTGCTCAGATAGATGTTAACACATGCTATTTTAAATCTTGACAGATTTAGTCGACCGATCAACTACTCCAAGAATGCCTTGGCATGACATGGGTGTTTTTGTCCAAGGTAATGCTGCTAGAGATGTTGCAAGGCATTTTATTCAGAGATGGAATGCTATTAAGGTATGTAATTCTGTACGGATATAATGGTGCATCGTGTCGTTTATCTATGTCTAATTTATGGCTAGATATATTATACATTTTTCGATGTTGTAATTTTGTAGGAAGAGAAAGTCCGTGCAAATCGACAATATCCATTCCTAATTCCTAAGGCTTATGAATTTAGGAATGATTCCGTGCCAACAGTTCTGTTTCAGAATAAAAAAATGGATAAAGTTACCTGCCAGGTATGTACATACTTACTTACTCAGCTTACTTAACATAAATTATTTTTTATAAAATTGTATCTCTTGTAAAAAAGGATTATAAATTGTTTGTTTTGATTTAGGTTATTCGAAGCGTAACTCAGTGGAGTGCCGGTGTACAAACAATAGAAGACAGTATTCAGCAGGCCTACGTGGACTCTATTCATAACGCAAAGCATTATATTTACATCGAGAATCAGTTTTTCATTTCACTAGCCGCTCCCAACAATCAAGTTCAGAATCGCATAGGCGAAGCTCTGCTTCACAGAATATTATCAGCTCATAGGTAATTTAGGGTGTTAAGCAATTTATATAAATACAGTATGCAATGTATGTAATATCAATTTTACTTCTTTCTTTTGTAGAGAGGGCAAGACATTTCGAGTTTTTGTAATAATTCCCTTGTTACCTGGCTTCGAAGGAGAGGTTGGAACAAGTCGAGGTCAGGCAATTCATGCTATTACTCATTGGAATTACGCATCGATTGCTAGGGGTAATGATGCTTTAATCGTGAAGCTGCAGCGTGCAGGAGTAGAAGACCCAACACAATATGTAACCTTCCATGGGCTGCGTACATGGTCGGAACTCCATGGCGATTTGGTATGTTGAATGATTAGAGTTTTGGAAATATTCTGTTGAATGTAAATACATGAGAAAAATGCACGACCTTATTAATCGGATTTATTTGTTGTTTTTTTTGGGTTTAGGTTACGGAACTGATATATGTTCACTCGAAACTTATGATAGTTGATGACAACCTTGTAATATGCGGATCAGCAAACATTAATGACAGAAGTATGCTGGGCAAACGAGACTCTGAAGTTGCGGTTATACTACAGGTAATAAGTGATATAAATTAGGTACACAAATATAACTTCTCAAACTTCATTGTTTTGACGTTTGATTATTACTTTTTCTTTTAATTTTTATCAGGATGAAGTCGAGGTTCAGTCGAAAATGAATGGTAACGATTACAAGGCAGGACGCTTTGCAAGGTCATTACGAATGAACTTGTTTAAGGAGCATCTTGGGCTGTTTGATGATCATAGTGTTGATATCACGGATCCAATTTCTGATGATTTTTACCAAAATGTGTGGATGAAAACAGCAGATCGTAATACGGAAATATATGATGAGGTTTGCCGGAGACAATAGTTACGAAGTATACTTTTGGGATTAATGTGATTTTTCAAGGAAACTTTCTTATCAAGCTATTTTGTGACGTATTTTTTATAGGTGTTCCACTGCATCCCGACAGACCAATGCGAAACATTCGCAAAACTGAGACAATTTCAAGATGCACATGGAGTAGGTGCCACTGATCCTGCGCGAGCTCGCAAAATGCTTCAGGAAGTCAAGGTTTGTATGATTATTATCAGTTCTAATGCATTAGCTTAGTTGTAATATGATTCGTGTTTTTAATTTCATCGTTCTTCCTTTTATTGATAGGGATATTTAGTAAGGTTGCCTGTTAAATTCCTCTGCCAGGAAAACTTACTTCCATCGACTGGTACGCGAGAAGCTTTGATGCCGTCCCAACTTTGGACCTAAACTTACTTTCTATTGTACTTTAAAGTTATCTTGTGATGAAATTTATATCTCAAAATTCACAGAGAATCATGTTTACGCATATTTATTTTTAGTTTTTTACACGATCAACAATTATTGGATTGCATGCTTTTTTAGCTCTAAATTAAATATTGGCACTAATCCTAATTCATTAACATTTATTACAAAATTTTATTTTTTGATAATTACGGAGCCACGCTCTTCACATTCGAGTTATTTGAGGTTTAAGATTTTTGTTGTGTACATTCATAGTTTAAATCGTTATCGTTTTAGTATAGATAAATATTGTTGGGGTTGTGAAAATATATGCTACACTTAAACAATAAACTGAATTTGTAGATTTTTTATCAAAATAATACATATTGCGATAACATCGCATGCTTCTTTAAAAGTCGTAATGTGCAATTGCATGGTCATCGTCATAACATTGCGTTTTCATCTCAATCAGCACTCAGCAAAATTGTAGCCCCAGATCCAGGTTGCGTAACAAATATACAATTTTCGGTGTTGGTCAATCCGAGATTTTTGGCGTAATATTCCTTTTGCAGACACTTCAAATACTCTGAAACTTGATCGGCTGCCAATAAAGCGACAATGCAGCCTCCCCATCTAATATACAAATAGGACATGTAGACAGTTAAAACAAAATCGAAAGTGAACCAGTATGCATAGTCTTCATTTTCAATATTTTCACTTACCCAGCGCCAGTCAAGCGCACTCCGTAAGAAAATGGCTTGGAAAGTTCAACCAATTCGTCAAGAAGTGGATGTGAGCATTCATATAGATCTCGCAAGCTGTTATGACTGGCAGTCATCAAGTTGCCAAGCTCCACTAACTTATCGGTCGCATCTTCCTGATGTCTTTCACAAATACTTTTGAACTCGTATACTCTTCCAGCCTCTGATAATTAAAAAAAAATAAAGTAATTACATTAATGTCTTAATCTAGGTACTTATTCTTTGTCAAGGCAGTACACACTAACAAATCTGCCGTATAAAAAATGTCACGACAAATCGACTTCCAATTTTCTAAACGCTAAAATACAAAGTTGTTTTCTTTAATGATGGGTCACAGCACTATGGGAAGGGGACGTCCCTTGTAAGGCCTTGGCTAAAACCCCACACATTTGTTTTTTTAACTCACCTACTAATATGTTCATTCGAAAGCAATTTTTTTTTGCAATTTTGATAAAAACAACGATCGAAAAGTCGAATTGTCGTGACACTTTTTATGCGCCAAATTTGCTAGCATAGCATATTATATTATGTAGCATAGCAGCATAGCTAGAGACGTACCTTCAAATACATGCTTGGCTCTCTGGAAGAGCTTTAGCTGAGCATCATCAACATTGATTTTAGTCATCAATGGCTTGTTTTTGAAATCGTTTGGATTTACTCCGAGAATATCAGCAATCTAAAAATATGGTAAAATACATTTTCATTTTCAAGATTTTTTAAAACAAATACAAAAGTATACTTTCCGATGCCAATCCTGTGCACAAGCCTTGATGATAAAATCTTTCTTTTACACATATTTACCTGTCATTACTGTCCCGTAATCATTTTCAGTGTCAATAGATAAAAACTGCCTTATTTATGCATTTACTTATCGTGAAAAGAACATTCGATGCATACCATGCGGTAATGATGTTATACCATCGTATAAACAGAATTACACAATGATTATAATGATTATAAGATGTCAATTATACACACACCTCAACTGCAGTATATGGTTCTTCATGCAGATACTTTGTAACCAAAGCTGACATCTCATCCAAGCTAACTCCCAACTTTTGCTGTAGACTTTTGAGTGTATTCAACTCATAAAAGTTCGCGATTCCAGATAACTTTGCTATGACCCATGTAGCAGAACGACATTCAGCCACGCGTACGTTGTAATGATTTGAGGCTGCCTTGTTCGCTTCGGCAAGACTGTTTGCTATCACAAACACCGCATTTTCTGGAAGTTTAACTTTTTCCCCACTCAGCCTTGGAATAAATTCTATCAACTGGGCTGTCCCTAAAGTGACGAAAGAGAAGGAAGAAAGTGAATAATTAAGCGAGATCTGCCTACAGGATACAGAAATAAGCACATCAAATCTTCTTTAGCGGAATGAGGCTTAAATTGTCAGCTATTATAACTATACCTGCTGTGGCCATAAATGCTATCGCTTGGTCCATTCCTCCTCCCTCGGTCCCAATATAGCGCTCGCTCTTTGCACAAATGGAAGCCATTTCTTTTCTTCCCAACTTTCCCTGGAATGGAATTCAAATATTATGGAATCACAATCAGAAATCATTTCCTATGAAATTGTAGTAATGAGATGATGATAGCATAAGTAATTAGAGTAATAGGCAACAAACGAGTCTTGATTGCATAATACTAGGCCTCTCTCTAATATGTAATCAAAATGTGACTCTTAATCGGATGGAAACGGGATCCTCATGGTGTAGATAATGATATGTTATTTTGGCCATTTCACATTCAAGTTTCAATGTAGAAGGAATGAATATTGGATAATTTGTTTTTGACAACGCTATCATCATCTTTTCTGTGTCCTCATCTTCTCATCAGTAATGACATGAAATGGAGTACTCTGGAGAGGCTGTTGTGTTGTGAGTGAGTAAATGTGTTTTTTTCTTCTATACTAACCTCGTATGCAACAAGAGTTGCTAAAGCTGCCGCACATACTAGAGCACTTGAGCTTGACAAACCAGCTCTTGGAGGAACTCGCCCATCAACACAAATTTCTGTCAAGTAAACATCCCCCTCCACTTTACCCATGTGCTCAAGTGTTCCAAGCACTCCGCAAAGATAGTACAGATACCAGCTAGGAGCCATTCCTTGCTTTCGATTCTGCAAAATTGATCTGCAATATGCAACCAAGTCAGCATTCAAACAACATCTTTTATTTCACAATCGTCAAAGTATTCCAAAGCCAATGCATATTGATGTTATGATTTCATCTGAATTGCTTGTCATTTAGTCTGTAAAATGAGAATGCGTCATAATATATAGGTCGACGTACCGTATATCTGCTACATTACACTCGAAATCTTCGAATCCTTCGCCAGTATTTGTGAGCCGGAGTACTGCACGGTTACCAGAAGCTTCTGGTGAAACTATGGTCCTTCCCAAAATGAGAACATCGTGCTCAATAGCCATAGGAAAGACTCCAAAGCCACAGTAATCGATATGCTCCCCTATTAAATTGACCCTTAAAATCAAACAAAAGGATACAATGACATTTGCGAAATTCATTAGAAATCATTAAGGTGCTCCCACCCTGAGCAAATCAACTTTAACATTTGATTCCCGTCGTTTGAATACATGGGATACTAGTACTGTCATCATTTTGATATCTCAAGCGGATTATTTCAAAAGCCATGACGATTTTGAAAACGTAAATGC
>JAQIXW010002841.1:0-14403 GCA_034700685.1 Willowsia buskii | reverse complement strand
TGGAACCTTGCGTAATGGCTAATAGGGTAAAGTCTACGGTACAATGCAAGGTCTGCAGTAAAGAAGCAAAAAAAAATTGAAATATTTACTGTCTATTCTTTCGTTCTTAAATTTAATAAACAAACGCAAATTGCTAAGAGTTCCAATAAAGCGAAAACTACCCATAAACTCAGCAAATCCTTATTTCGCACCCTGTATTCAATAAGCTCAATGGGGTTGCTGAGCAATTCATCATAAGAACAAATTTGCTTGTAAGCCTGAAAACATTGTGAAGCACTCCATCGTCTGTATGATTTTAGTAACAGATTTCCTCTCTCTTCGCTTATAAACGGCAGAACATCCTCCCAAATCTCTCGTTGGATTCTTTGATGTGTCATATAAGATAACTGCAAAAAGTAAATGCCCGACTCAACGGTGGCACTCAAACAGTTCTGTAGATAACCGTGAAATGTTTTTCTCCCTATAGTAAACCAACCAAGTAGTTGTGTAGCAATACTTTGGTCCTGGTTTTCAATGATGTAATATGCGTTCATTACATTTATGTTCAATTTTGCAATTGACGCAACAGTATAGTCAAAATGGTAAAAGTGGCTTGAGTACATTAGCGCAAATTTGTCAAATTTATGACAAGGATATGTGTAATTCTTCTTAAGATTGTCATATTCTGACGAGGTTCGCGAAAACTTAAATCCAGCCCGACTACAGCCAGTGTTTGTTGCATCATCTCCCAGCTTTTCCAAGGTTGCTTTCTTCCATTCAAGTACATATATGCTCACGAGTTTGTCCAAAACCTTTGTTTTTGCATATTTTAAATACATTTTGGATTCCCTCGAAACATGAACTTTAAAATCAGTAAAATCAACTAGTTCATGCAATGTTTCAGGCACGTATCCAGGCCCTGCTTCTGTTGCCATGTATGTAAACATTGTCGATGTGTATGACATGCGAATGAGTATTACGACTAGTAACCAAATTGCAACCAGATACCAATTTCTCCGTGTTATGCGCTTCCTGTTATCACTGCACTGCTCCAAAAGTGTTCCAAATAACCAGAAATATGAATTTACTGAGAAATGTACCAGTTTTAAGATCAGTCCTAAATATAGCAGGCTGGTTGTTACAAGTAGCCAGCCTATCCAGTCAAATGGGAAAAGTAACGAAATATAAGTTGTAAATGAAGTTCCGCGATTAAATCGCTTGATAAAAATCGTGTAGCGAAATCCCACGTATTCAGATCCATACGGAAATATATATTTTGTAGAAGAATAATCATTTATAAAAGAATAGACTGCATGCAAGCGAAGACTTAGCGGATCTGTGATGTTATATTGCCAAGCAAATATCTCTAGAATGCATTTTTGTATAAGCTTTTCACGATTGGAAAAATAAAATGGGTGGCTATATGGGCAATTAAAATGCAGTTTTGTACTATCTCAAGAAATTTTGGTGATGTCAAGAAAATTTAGAATGGTCACTAGTGGTAACATCATTTGATGATGTTTCACTTCTTTCCAGTGAAATTTTTCATTGTAATTTGTGTCGATGACAAAACATTTTAGACACATGCCTTTAATGTGAAATCCTTCACTCCACAACAAAAATATTCTGGAGATCCTGTGATAACTTGGTTCATCACCAGAAGGGGAGTGAAATCTAAAGTAGTCGCTTATGAACTCCGGGTTCATCTCTTTCGAAATCGGTATAAGTACATAATTTGGTGTTTTAATCCAACGGCAATCACGCAGACCTTTCTCACATTGATGTCTTTCAGCTTGGTAAAAGTACGCGTGGGTGATCGTTACTTTTGGAAGTTCCAATACGCAATGCTCTCTATGTTTTATAGACGTGAATGTAAAGTTATAAATCGGCGAAATATCTTTAAAATTGCTTAAATTCCATTGCATCAGCTCGTGTGAGGGAATATCAACAGGGTCACCAATAATGTACGGATCTGGAGGAGACGACGTGTGAATGCTTACACATATGCTTTCGTAGGATTGCTTATGACAAAAATGTAAAACAGTATAAAACAGATCAAGCCATGACGATTCGCCTCTGGAGAAATGGACAGTGCAATTAAGAAAGGTATTTATAAACGGCAAGTATTCATCGAATTGTAAGGTTTCATGTTCCTTAGGATTGCCTTCAACAGCAAAAGCGCAACTTGTCGTGCAGACCAACGCGAGAGTAAAGAGAATGTGCAGGAAAATTTCCATGATTATGCTGTCAATGAACTGTGCTGGAACTGAACATTGATTCGCTGGAATTGGTTGGTTCTACTAATTGTTGAAACGTTATATTTATTCCCAAGTATCCATTTTTTACGCCTTTCGTGCTTCGCAATAATTTATGGCAGTGATGAGTTGTGTGGCAATAATTAAGAAATTCTTAAGGATATTTTGTTTTTCTGTATAATGTTTTACACTTTCAGCATTGCAATTTTTTGCACAAGAGAAAGGGTAAATATTTTTACTACAGAATAGTTTCATTTTTAAAATGTTGAACAAACTATAACCGAGTGTGGCACATGAGAAGCTTTCTATTATTATTTATTAACATGAAGACATCTATGACCGTAATTGACACTTTAAAACACGTTGCTAAACTCAAAGATAATTGTTTCTCTCTATTACATTAACTCACACTGACTATCAGCTCCTTCAAAAATTTCTTTTCAGGCAAACATAATTGCATTTTAGAAATACATAAGAAGCTCCTTCACAATTTAATATTTTTATAAGCACATGCTCAAGCTCGACAGCAAATTCATTAAATTTTTTACAACTCATCTTGACACTTGTCACTTGTCACTTGTACGAGCATTCGTATTACATACTGTTGTTTTGACTGTCAGGACTCGTGTTCGTTAGCTAACCGAATACTAGTCTAATTCTGGCACAAATATATATATTGCTTAAGTGGTCAGTGCAAATTCTTACTACGAATAGATAAATATTAAGATATAAAAAATATTCTAAATAAGCAAAAAAATATTAAAAGTAATCATTGTATGGGTAACAGTTTATAATCTTCACTTCCGCATGAAGTATTCAACAAATTGAATATTATGTTTTTAATTTTAAACAGGCATTCGCTTTCACAGAATATGAATTTAAGGGTTTCTATAATATCGTTTTAGAAATGCTTTAAAAGCAATCTTTTCATGAATACCCATATATTCATATAAATTTCCACTCTCAGATGTCAATGTTATTATGTCAATTTCTTTTCATTATAAAACGTTGCGCCACAAAGAACATTACAATCGAATCCTAATATCAATTAAATTGCTGAATTTATTTCGTATGATAATCATCAAATTCATCAAACACACACACAACCACCTATAAACTATACTTTGTCCTTTGCGTGCACAAATTTAATATGTTGGCGCATATTGCCATGCTGAGAAAACTCCTCTTCACACACTTGGTAAGTGTATATTATGTGCTTCTTTGATATGTGAGTAAATATGGCAGAAAAGATCACCTTTTGTATTGAAATCCTCCCCGCAAAAAAACACAACTGTAAGGTTTTGGTTCATCTGCTGGCAAGTGGATTCTACAATGTAATTTTACTTCATGCCGAGTAAAAAATACGAGTCCACATGTTCCACATGCATGGGGGGTTTCGCAAGTATGTCGTCGTTGGATGTGCGTTGTCTTGTTTCCACTAGTTGTGAACTCTTTGTTGCATAAATCACATAAATCGCTTTAAACTGATCAACTGTATGTATTTCTTTGGAAATTTTGGGCAAGACCTCATGGGTACATCGAGGTGTATGTTTTCATGTGCTTTCATGAAAAATAAAAATTTTGCCTCGAAGAGTGGAAGCAAACTTAGCACTTGTAATCTTGTAAAGTTTAACGTCAATGTGTGTAAGTTCATGTCTTTTCAGGGAAAGTTTAGAGTTAAAACACTTGCAGCATGTTTCACAATTGTCTTGGCAAGAAAAAAGTGGCAGGAATATGAATAATAATCGTTTTTCAAATTTGTTCAACATTTTTAATTGTTCCTGTTAGTAATTTTTAAAGTTTGCACGGACCCTACATACATTAATATCTTGTTACGGGTTTAAGGGCAACAAGCATTTAGTAAACTTGAAGCTAGAACTTAATATTTATATGAGTAAATACAAATTACAACATTAAAATTATTTTGTTAGCATATTTTTGAACTTATCCAAAATCTGCACTTCTTTTCTAAAATATTTATTAACCTGCCTGTAAGTCTTTTTGCAGTTTTGGTGTAAGAAAAGCTGTATATTATATTTTAAATGTAAATACAACCTTTTCAGTAAAACTTTGAGACATAACGACAAAGCAGTGCAAACAGATCTTCGTTTTAAATGTAAACATTTTTTAAAATTACCCAGAAATAATATGCCTAAATTGTGTCCTTTCCGTTCGCATATAAATATGACAGTGCTTACCACCAAAATACAAACGAGAAGTGTAGTCACTGCGAGAATGCATTTGACATCTACTAGTTCATTTCTCTTCTCCATTTTATTTGAATTCTGATTTGGATATTCAGCATTGTCCCGTAAGAAAAACACAACACTTCTCCAACGAATCCACCAATCAGACAATCCGCTTTCGACAGTTTTTAAGTATGTTTCAGCAAGCCAGTATCGGTTGGTAGTGTACATCCCGTAAATACTAGGAAATCGACGTAAATACTCTGGGAGCGTGTAGCACTTTATGTTTTTCTCGGGATATTTGTCTCTCAGTATGCTCTCGTAAATCCAGTAGCTTTCAGCCACACCCTCATCAGCCGTTTGCATGTTTTTGTCCAACATTAAATCAGCAACGTCATCAAGAATCAGCGCAGGGCTTATATCTGTAAAACTGCTATTAAATATTGAAGAGATTCCCTTCTCTTGAAAGACAGGAAGGTATGAATCTTTTGAATCTTGTATCAAAAGCGGACTCAAAATCTTAAATCCAGAATTCAGAATATCAGCTAACGTTCTGTAAGGAGTTACTTGATTTGGAACTACGAGTAAACTTGTTATCCCGTTTCCATAGAAACTGCTTATCAGCAGTCCAAAAAATTCGAAAATTATAAATATTTTGACTTTAGAGAAATACCAGGGCGATGAGTTGCCCACGAGCATGCTCAACATGTCAATGCATTTCTTAAAGTTGCTTTCGATTCGGGTTGTGCGAATTACAAGAGTGAGCATTAGGATTATACTGAGCAGCAAGGAAGCCCAAACATGAAGAGGAAATGGGTTTATCCACACCTCAAAGTTTAAAACTCTGTCAGGGTCCGATCGAGCCAAGCAATATATCAAATCTCGAGTTACCTGTCCAAAGTATTGAAGTCCGGTAAGTCGCCAGTAGTCATATTTCTCATTTTTCGTTGGCTCCAAATAAGTTGCACTCTCTGTGAACTGGTAAACCAAAGGATTTGTGTAGAAAGTTTTCGAATTTCCATACTTGGAAACCATAGCGATTGTCATGTTGTGGTGCTTGAAAACCTCTAGAGAAGCCATCATAGTTGGAGAACAAGCCATAAAACTGGTTGTAAAAATTTCCCTTAAGCAAGCACCAGTGTCGTTCCCAACATAATTAAAGTATTCGGGATAGATTAAGTCCACAATAGCATAAACCTTCCTTTGGTTAGCTTGCGAAGTTACGGATTTGTGAAATTCTTTTGGTTTCAGAATTTTCCGGATAAGGGCGTCATCTACAATTCCGGAATTTTCTTGCTGGATGCAGTAGCCATTGCAGAATGTGTCGTAATGCAACAACTCTCTTCCATCTCTCAAGACTGTGCGCACTATCACTTTTAGAGCTGGGTTATTGTAAGTATAAGGATCCCGATTCTCAATTTCGTGAGGTTTCACCTTCATAGATGCATTCGCTCTGACGAAAAGGAAAATTGCGGAGGGATGCATTAGGAACTGCTGAAAGGGATACCATAGCAGATAACCTGGTTGAGGTGTCGTATAAGGAGATATGATAAGGTGGGAAGGCTGCGCATGACGAAAGGCGAATTCATAATCCAACCCGAAATACGGTTGTCCTGAGAAGTTGTTGTAAATCAGGTAACGAGCATTTCCAGAGAACTGACATTCCTCAAGATTTAAAGAGAGGAGGAATACTTCGTGCAAAAGGGGATCGAGATTGATCAGTTTAGCAAGTGTTCTGAAAAAGCTTTTAATCTGTGGATGTTTGCAAAGCTTTTCATTTTCTGGGAAAGAAGTAGCCAACGCAACGAGGTTAATAAAGAGTATAATGTAAAAAGTCTGCATTTTGCTGTTGGTTGAAACTAGTCGAGGTGGTTTATTAGATTTTCTTCCAGTGGAAAATATATATGTGCAGTAAGGGAAAATTTTAGTTTGGAAATATCAAATTTTATTGGAATTAAAAGTTTTATTTTTCCAAGTAATTCCAAATATTGAATTCAAATATTTATGACATGACTATAAATATTCCTATTTTACAGTGAATTTAGGTTTTAAGTAGTATTTCTAATGCAAATAGCCTGTTAAGTAGAATCCATGCAAGTCTTTTGTGCAGGTATTCACTCGTTAATGAGACTAGAAATGGAAACTTTTTTTGTTGTTTTTTTTTCTAAAGCCTAACGCGCCATGATTTTAAGCGGATGGAACTGACTGATGTGAGTTTCTTTTAACACCACTAACCACAAAGGATATTGCTCACGTAGGCGACAACGTGGGCGAAAAAACATTAGCAGATTAAAATTTAATAAAGTTTTTTTAACGTATGAATTACCATTATTAAAAATGAATCACCAACTAATATCCACTCTTTGTGCTCTAAAATTTTCGTAATAACTCATGTACAACATTAAACCTGATTATACATAAATGGCCAAATTCTTCAGGCCATATTCTAATTCCTTAAAACTTTAAAAATACAGTTGGAATTAAATTATTTTCTGCACAAGTGCAGTCGTCATGTTTTTGAGGATAACAATAAGCAATCGAGAAATCCCTGAGAAATTATTTTGCGTACAAAACTTGTCGTCTTCTTAGAAAAATTCAAAATACATAATTTTGAGCACAAAGTCGTCCAATAAATAAGTCTTCTTTGCTTACCATCTAAACCGTTTAAAAAATTAAAAAATTAAGTACACTTTTCTTGGAATATTTGAAATGTGTTGTCTGATGTTGAGCTGCGCTTCGAGTAAAACTAGACGTCTGAAATTATTAGCTTGCCTAGCAACAGGATATTATCTAATTTGAACACGAAATATACTCGAGTTAATTGCTTGCTTTAATAGTCCACTTATTTGTATATGGATATTGGGCTATTATGGATGAGTTGCTTAAACACGCAATTGCTTTTAAGGTCTGAATACTTTTTAATTAATTTACAAAATATGTTCTGAACAACGAGTTAAATACTTTTACGTGTATGCTTTGCCATGCTATATTTTCAAAATTTGAAAAATATGATTTGACAATATAGTAGTTACACACGAGTATGTATCAGTTAGCATACTATATGTTATACATTATAACATATAGTATGCTAATTTATATGATATGGTCACAGTTTTACTTATACTAAAATACGTGTTTGGTAGCTACAAAGCATAGTCTTAGCTTTACTGAACAAATAACTTCATTATTTTCCTTCCGTTTCAATAAGTATTAAGCTCATATACTGGGTAAGTAATAAGTATAATCTTTTTTATTTTATCCTGATAGTAGTCCATGTTTCACAGAATATAAGTATGAGGGTTTGGAAAACGTCGTTGATTAACCGCTATTAAAGTCTTACATGACATCTATTACCACGCTAATATAAATCTAAGTTTCAGCTTTAAAATATTGAGTTAGTGTTTATACTTTTCTTTCTTTTAAAACATTGCTTACATTGCAGAGAAGACACTACTAATCAGATCCTAATATCAATTGAATTGCTGAGTTAGCATTTCCTATTGCTTATTTTACATACTCCTCCTTGTGTGGTCCTTCTTCTGTATGAGCCTCAGTATGTGTCTGTCTCGATCAGGTTTTTTTGCATACGACTTCTTGATTTGAAAATGCCACATGAATAAGTTATGAACGAGTCTTGTGGGCTTACCAAAGAAATTCACATATGCCAGAACGTGTTCCAAGTATGCATTCACTCCCTACAAGTTTTAATGGATGTATGTAATTTGCGTAATATTAAGGTCAATATTTTGCAGTTCAAAATGTTACACTATTACAATTGTTAAAAACCTAATAAATTATTTTCATTAAATTATTTTTATTATTAAATGTATAGTACAATGTCATTTGTAAAATGCTGCAAAAAGTAATGTACTCTGTACATGATTCATGACCAAGAATCAGATGAAGAAAATAAATGGTAATAGGTACAATTATGTCAATTCATCATAATTCCCAATAAAACTACTTGCTTTGCTGTATCCCAAAGCTACACATTTCCTTGCTTCAAAATTTGCCACAGCTTGATAAAAAAAAGTAAATGTGATGTTTGCATGTTAGTTTACGTAATTACCCCTATGCATCGCTATCAAGCTAATGTTTTTAATTCAGCCTATTCCCCAAATGTATTTATGTCTTCAGTTCCGCAAAGATAAACAGTTGAAAAATATTCGTGCAAAAACATATGTGCAATTTTACAACAGCATTATATATAGCACGGCACGTACGTTTGTTATTTTCCCTTCAATTTTTTCTGAATATTAGACGTTGGCATCTACATGTTAAGCATATTACTATCCACCTCAAATTCAATTCTTTTCTGAAAATTCTGAAGAAAAGAGTTTCAAAACTTTTTGCAACAAAACCATACATAACTTTAACTTCCTCTTTTCTTTAGTCTGTGACATGTAGGTAGAAATAATTCAAAATGGACTTTCAGTGTAAAAGTTGCTACCGAATTTTCAAGTCCCAACCGGGATTAAAACAGCACCATGAATCTATTCACTTAAAAATCCGATATTCTTGTCAACTCTGCAAAAAGGATTTAGTTAGCAAGCATAGCTTTAAGAGTCACATGAAAATTCACAACGGCGAGCTTGATCACTATTGCACTATCTGTGGGAAATCATTTGTTTCCAAGCAGACTCTAAATGCTCACAAAAGAAATCACTCAGCCGAAAAATCCCATGAATGTTACATTTGCCATAAAACGTTCTCCTTCAAATCTAAGCGAGACAGACATTTGTTAATTCATACTGGAGAAAAACCTTACAAGTGCACAATTGTGGAAAAAATTTCAAAGAAAATCATTTACTAATAATGCATAATCATACAGGAGACAAACCTTACACCTGCTCATTGTGTCCACGTCGTTTTGGATATTTAAGTAATATGATAAGACAAGCAAACAGCGCATAGTGATATCAAACCATATTAATGTGATCAATGCCCTAAAATGTACAAGGACTTTTCAGGACTGAAGCATCATTTGGAAACACACAAATCCCCGAGTTCCACAGTTCCAATGCGTGTTTTGTGACGTCAAGATATTTCACAAAAACTCTCTTAACGGACACATAACTCGTCGTCACACCCGAGAGAAGCCATACTTTTGTGCGATTTGTAATGAAGAGTTTATATCAACCAAAGAAAGAGACACACACATTGTCCAAGAACACACCCTTGAAAAGCTTCGTGTCTGTGGAACTTGTGGATTCAGGTGCTTGACACATTCGGAACTCACAAAGCATTTACGAACACACTTCCCACCAATAAAGTGGAATTTTTGTGTTTTTTGTGAGAAGACTTTCGAGAACGAATCGATTTTATTTGTCCATTTTCGTTCGCATACCAAAGAAAGGCCTGCATGGTGCAGTCTGTGCGGAAGGGAATATCTGAGTAGCAATCACGTGAAACGTCACAAGGAGTCCCAGCATAGATATGAATGATATTATAAATTTTTCGTATATGAAAGTGGTATAGTTTATGGTTAAATACAAAATTTAAGAACAAAATAAAAATTAAGAGGACAAAGAAAACCCTGTGAAAAAAACAATGATATTTGTTGTTTAAAAAGTTCATGAAAGCCGTATGTAAAATTTTAACTCAACAACAAGACGTGTTGTGAGTAATAGAGTGAGTTTTCAGCTTTTTTATTACTAGGGTCTATAATCACAACATTGGGAGCCATATAATACGAACTCAAATTTTATGAATACTATCTTCGTGCTGTCCATTATTATTTAAGTTGTTGCTATTCAGATGTTTTTAAATATATGCGTGTTTAAGAATTTGCTATATTGCAGGACAACTGAATAACGTAAGTTGTACAGGGGTTCTAATCCCTCACGTAAAAAATAAAGCTTAAGGTGGGATTCGATTGTAACACTGCCACAATACAGAAAATAATATCCAACAGTCCAAAGCACATGTGGCAAAACACCGCCTTAAGACTTATTCGTTTCTGTTCGCACATAAACCTAAAAGCAAGCAAGCACTTTTTTCACTAACTCTCTAGAAATAGAATGGTAGACAGCTGACAGCTGCCTACTGTAAGCTACAAATTTTTTTGATTTCTTCGTTCATTTAGCAGCGTAAGATAAACAAGTACAGTATAAGGTCTAGTTTCTACTCTTTGATTAAAAATTATCATATATTCGTCTATTTAAACTTATGGAAACAATATCAGAAGTAATTTAAGAAAAAAATGCAAACGATACGAAAATCAAGAAAATTTTTGTAACTTGTAGAGGGTTTAAATTCGTTGAACTAATTAAGTACAGCCATACGTTACGTGATATAAATAATTAATATAAATAATTTTGTTTGTGTTTAAACAATTTTGAAAATACAAAGATCCCAATTCAATCCATAGTACCGTTTTAAGCTTCACATTATTTTACAGACAAGCATTTAGACTGGTCGTGTTCTTGGCCCTAACAATATTACTAATGTAAGGTTATCTTTGGACAGAACATTCATCAATTTGTTACAATCAATTATTCAAAATGTACTGACAAAAATAATCCAATATGCTTCTATTGCAGAACGCAGAGTCCACAATGTCCTTCCAATGTGAAATTTGCCACCACACCTTTAAATCTCCTGGGGGATGGAGGCTACATGTGAAAGTAGTTCACCAAGGAATTCGATATCACTGTCAGATTTGCAACAAAACATTTACGCAAAAACGTAGCTTGGCAAATCACATCAAAATTCACAAAGGGCAACGTGACCATAAGTGCATCGCGTGCGACAAGTCTTTCATTAGTAAATGGCATTTGGCTCAGCACAAACAAATTCATTTCGGAATAAAGGAACACAAGTGCCTTCTTTGTGGTCGAATGCATCTCAGGAAATCCGATCTTCACAAACATATGAGAACTCATATTGGAGAAAGGCCGTGCAAATGCAATACATGTGGAAAATCGTTTAAAGGAAATGGAGATCTCAAAAGACATCAAATTTCGCATTCCAGCGAAAAGCCTTATAAGTGCAACACATGTGGGAAATCGTTTAAAACAAAAAACCAGCACAAACCACATCAAATTTCGCACTCCAGCGAAAAACCTTACAAGTGCTCAGTCTGTCCATCATTTTTCAAAACGAAAGGAAGTCTAACGATTCATGAGCGAACACACGATGAATCATCACTGCCGTTTGTTTGTTCCCATTGCCCATGCGAGTACAGAAATATGACATCTTTGACTACCCATTTAAAAACACACAAAGCAAACTACCAGTGTCCAATATTTAGCTGTGTGTTTTGCTCCAAAGATTTCCTTACCCGCACAGGATTTGAAAGGCATGTCCAGATTCACATAAGTGAAAGGTCGTATAACTGTTAGTTATGCGATAAAGAGTTCTATACAACTTCCGAAAGGTACTTGCACTTAAGACGCCAGCATATCCGGGAGAGACCATATGCATGTGGGGATTGTGGCTCCAGATTTATCACCCAGAATGACCTCACAGGTCATTATAAAACTCATTGGCCTCCAAACACACCAAAACGATTCAGCTGTATATTTTGGGGGAAAGGTTTCCACACAAAATCTAAGCTTTTTCGACATATTCGTTCACACATAAAAGAAAATTAGTGTAATTGCCAGCAAAACGAGATAGCATTTGTGTAGCCCAAACACGATTGTTGTAGCCTCAAATATATTACTAATATACAAGATCACTTATGCAATTATTTAATGTAACATTTTATAAACTAAATTAAACTAAAACTATAAAATAAATGCTTTGTATGTAGCAATTATAGCTAGTATCAGCAAAGCAATGAATTTTAAGAAGTTTAAGAATGTATTTTAAAATATGTAGTGTGTATTTTATTTAGTATTTCTTAAGAATATTGATTGAAAATTTGTAGGCCCAATTCTTTTTATTTATCTTCGTCTAGAAACAAAATTTTCTATCTTAATTGTGGTTGTGTCAATGCTACTGCCGTTGAGTCATTGACCATAAAGCCAAGAGAAGAGTTGAATCATGTATTTGCAGTAGAATGAAATGAAAATAATTTGTGCTTCGTTAACTAAGAATACTGACAAAATTTGTACCAATTTACCATAAATTTGTAAGGAAGGAATTTAACGAATGTGGTTTGGTTTGTGATGGTTTGCCAAACGCTACTTTAAGATATGTATGTGTATGTATCTATATTAAGTATGTTTTTTCAATTTATTAAAATAAAACAAATCGTCATTAATGTTTGAGTTTTTGTTTTGATGCCACTAAATCAAGTCACACACCATAAAACAAGATGAGTAGAAGTAACATGCAATAAAGGAATTTTGTGGCAGAAATTTGTGGAAAATATCAATTTCAAAATTTGTTACAAAAAAGACGTAAGTTGCCTACTATTAATTTGCCTAGTTGATTAAGTAGTCTCTCTGCCTACTATTGTACTGAAATTTTGTTCACGGGTAGCAAAAGAAAAATGCTTCACTTCCGTTACGTGGTGTAAAGGACTTTGTTGACCATATTTATTAAGGAATCTCATGAACGCTAGTCAGGGCTATTCATAATAATCTCTATAAAAATAACGCCAAAATATATTAACAAAAAGCATATTATTAAGAATTTAAAAAAATAAACAGAAAGAAAGGAACAATCTAATAATTTATTCATTGATGAAAAGAATAACTAATCTATAAATCTTTAACATTGACATTCCGGTCTTATAAAAAGGTGCGCATTTTAACAAAAGAATTTGCCAACTTGATTATAAATAATACGCTACCACAATATGAAATATCATACTCCTACAATAAAGTTTACAAGTTTGGTAATAATTTGTTCATAATGTTAAAACAAAAAAATGAATAAAAATAAAAATTAAACCGAAACCCTACAGATGCATCACAGAGATATAAAAATTACAATAATTTAGTGCAACGGAACATATTTTTAAGTTCAAGTTGAACATTTCTGCAGACATTTATGATAACGACAAGTCTTTGAAGGGAAACTTCTTGATGAATCCTCCAAAGTCCCCATCACACAAGGAGCGCACTCTATTCAAGGTGACCTTTAACAATCAAAATTATATCACATAAGTTTTTGGAGCAAAATATACATTAGTGCTGTTATTAGTATTATTAGTATGTATTATCACAATTTGATGCGTTGTGTGTGTAGACGATTGTTTTATCATCCTCACTAATTTCAATATCTAGAGCCAACTCAGGGTCAATTTTGGAATATCCATGGAAAATATTTTTAATTAACTTGCGGACCCTTCTTAAGCGAAGATAGTAATTTAAGGCACCGGTTTATACATTTTGTAAGTTCAAATAAATTTTTACATATAAGTTCTAAATTTAATGTTGCAGTGATCGTTCAAGATTTATACAGATATGTAGAAAATACGGAAAAATGATTATTTGCACCCACACATTTCTCGCAACAAAACAGCTATATAGTTTTTACAACAGACTTGGGCAAAAATTATAAAAATTATAACACAAAATAGCGCTAATCATCAGAGTACCCCTAAAATTAAAATAATGCCATTACAGTGTCGACACTCCTCTCAGGCGCTTTACAGTAAACCAAGAAATAAACTATTCATAAGATACGACGTCACATTAATAATATACATATAGGTAAAAGCATATATTCCCGATGACTACTTGAAATTACTACTGACCTAGTCTAAAATACTTGTTACATCAATCACCACAAATTATCTATCGCTCTTCGCGTGCACAGCCTTAATATGTCGGCGCATATTTGAAAGTAAGCTAAACTCCTCCCCACACACGGGGCAACTGTATGATTTTTCTTTGATATGAGAGGAAATATGACGAAACAAATTAGTTTTCCAATTAAAATCTTTCCCGCAGAAAACACAACTGTACGGATTAGGCTCATCTGCTGGCAAGTGAATTCTCGAATGCGTCTTAAAGGGAGATAGATTTAATATTATTGATATATGAATATAAGCATTTCATTATATATATATATACGCGTGCATGACT
>JAQIXW010002840.1:0-14403 GCA_034700685.1 Willowsia buskii | reverse complement strand
TAAAATTCATTATATGCTAAACAATGAATCTTTTTCGGCTCTCGGGATATTCGTACGCAAAATAAGGATAAAACAATTAGCCAAAGATGTACAAAAATTACATCCCATTTCTTATTAGTTATGAGACCACGTTTATATCTATATGAAATAAAAAATAGAACAAGTGAGTAGGTGTAATACATTTACCAAAATTTTGTTATCCAAGAATAGCATTACTCAATTGAAAGTAGACTGGTAGAGCAAGTTAACCCTTCATTTTACTATTATTGAGGTCTACCATTTCAAAATATATTAATTATTATAATTATTTTTCGATAATTGTCTTTTATGATTATATTAACAATGTTTGTTGTCAAAAACCTATAGTATGTCGTTTGTTGTTGGTTACATTGTACGTGATATTTATACGAAAAACCACAAAAAGCATAGCAAATAAACTCAGCAAGCAAGATGTTATATTTTACAACTTTTATAACGACCATTATTTCTACTTCAGTCATGAAAAACAGCGCTGACAGATGAGTGAAACGAAATGACCAAGCACAAAATATGTATCTAAATGTCTTAATCATGATCAAAAGCAAAACACAACTAATGAATACGTAGTAGTTATTATCTAAATGGGACTTCGGACTGTCAAGTGGTAACATTGTATTGTTATTAAAAATTACCCCTGTCACTTTTTCTCCAATTCACAGAAAACGCAATTAACATCATTATTTTTGGCAATAAATATCCTTGCAGCCATATAAACAAAACCGAAAACTATACTTATAAATGCGTAGCTGTTTCATATAAGCAATTTTGAGGATTTAGCAGATGAGATTTTTTACACTAATACACTCACACGAAGTGGCTTTGGTGTGTCTCGTGTCTCTTTATATAAATGAAGCCTACAGTATGTGTAAACCATTATTTATTTGATTTGTTAGGATACAGGTAACCCTTTGCATTGCGTCATTTCCCTTCTTAAAAAACATATTAAAAGCATTTCTTAGATTTGCTTATACGCTTGAGCTTAAATGACATGTATGCATCACCAACATTGAATTCATGTTTCAAACACACTAACAACCTTCAGTTCAGTTATAAACAAGTTGACACGCAAAAAAACTCATTTAATATTTTTAATTAATGAGTTTTAAAAGTCTGACTGTTTTGTCTTTTGTTTCACAGAACATTTCATGACGAGAGTTCTGATCATCATGGGTAAAAACCGTTCTGAAAACAACATGAAACCCATACCCTAGAGTCGTCTCGTCTCGCCTCTACTGTTATTGCGTTCGTACAAATTTGCTACGCATAATAGTACAAAATGAACTAGCTGACTTTCAAAATTAAAACGTATCTTAATGACAACATTGGAGCGTGCGTTGGAGCCAGCTTTCATGCTACACACGCAGATGGTTGCAGCTTTTTGTGTGCCATTATTTATGTGATTAAATAATTACTTGATTACACAATCTGTCGTGCACTTTTTTAATGCGTTGCATTTTTGTGTGTGCAAGCTAACCCAAAAACAACGCGTAGTTAATTACTATGATAATGACAAAAAATTCATTTTTTTAGTATACCTACCTATTTATATATCTGCTATCATACAGATGACATAATCCACAAATGTCTTATTTTTACAAAACTTTTAGCAAGTTCATCAGAAACGTGTACTCAGGCCTTTTTATTGAGTTAGGTACGGATTACTTATACCATGTATGATGTATGTCTATACATAGTGTAAAATGTTCCGAAACATAAATTTACTGAAATATTTTACGTTGTGATGTTTTTATAATGATTGTCTGAGTAATAAGTGTAAGTTAAGCATAAGAACGCAAACGTATGGCTTCTGGTTTAAAATTTGCATGATTGATGAACATGCAAGTACCCTTCAAAAAGTATAGCAATAATGTGTGAAATTCTTAGTTTTAAATTATCATGCATAAAAATATAACCAATTAAATATACACATAATCTTTTATTGTGTTTTGTGCTAATGACTCTAAATATTCGATCGACATTTGATCCGACATTTTTTGATATACAAACGTTTAATTTCCGACACAAAGATATTATAGTTTACACTCATAGCTTCTCAGTTTTCTAATTTCAATGAGTCAGCAGTCAGTCAACAGTGAAAATGCTAAATCCAAAAACGTCTGACCAACTGGATGGATTATAAAAGATTTTTACAAAGTATAAAACTTACCGCATCAGCAGATCCATTTTTGACGACGGATTTTATGTAAATCCCCAACATATCTTGACCAGCGGGCTGCAACGTCTATAAAAGAAAACAAAATTAAATGAAATTATAGATTAAGATTAATATAATATATCTTTCAAGCGTCCACTTTCTGGTTTCTTGGAACCACTGGATGAGATATGAGATTGCAGTATTACAGACTATGGTCTTTGACCATGATGAAAAGATGATTCAAGATGCTTTCCTTGAATTTATTTATCTTTATGATATCAATTTGACTGGAAGATGACATAATCATTTTGGTGCAACATCAACATTAAAAGAGAGGATTTGAAAGCCATGTAACTTGTCAACAAATCACTACATTTTGTTCTTGACATTTCCAAACACAAATATGACATTTTGTACTTGATCGCCTTTCTCGCAAGGCTGAAAGCACTAGTGTCTGGCAATATATTTTGAAGCGTTATAGTTTGAAAGGCAGTTGTAGCACAAACTGTCTGTGTTACTCAACAAAGTCCCAAGTTCCCATGAATGATTCTTGTCAAGTTTGTCAGTTTGTGCGTGATGTCATCTTCCTCTGAATGCCCCAAACTTCTGCGAAACACCCACTCCTCCCATCCAATAAACCAAATACTAGCAGCCAAACCAAAACAAATTTGGTGCTGGAAAAGAGAGAGTTCTTCATCCTTTGTTTGAGTTTGAAATATTAAAGTGCAAAAAGTATGCCGTCATTGCCATCAACAGAGCATTAAATCAGCGCAGACTACGTTATCCACCTCTTTCCACCAAATATACAAGATGGGACTCACTATGGACATTGCTCGTAAAATGTTCATGTATTTTTGACACACTCCATTTGTTCCTCGAAACCTTGATATATAGTTGATTTAAGGCAAGGAAAAATTCAAAGCTATCCGAGAGTAGATCTGGAATAGAATCATGCATCTATTTGATATCAGCTTGTGAGAGCCATACACTATTTTATGATTTCTTCATCCATCGACATCAATATCAATTTAAAAAGAAAATAAACTTTCTTTTCCTTGAAAATATGAAAAGAAACGGAACTTTTTGAATAACTAGAATTGACTGCAACAAAATTTACAAGCAAAGCTGTCAACATCAATACTCCAGCCAGACTCGGTTAAGCTTCCCTCAGTTCTTCATAGTTTTAGTTCCAGTTGAACTTATGGATACGGGAAATTCCTTTATTTTACGTTAAGCAACTTTCAGTCACATTCTATACTGAACAGATATTTATTTTAAAATTACAGAAAACGCATGTAAACAATCGACAATACATGCTCGAGAAAGGTATGCAGCATGCACATTGTAAAACGGAATGTCGGAGAGCATGTTCCTCACAAATATGCATCTACTCGAATAAACAAAAATGCAAACCTAGACTAGACTAAACCCTTGCCTTTTTCTCGTTGACATGTACGTAACACTTGTACAAGGTATCGAAATGACAGATAGTATTCATTATTCATAGCCATCTTACACAATGGAGAACGGCACCGACAAATCTCCCTACTTTGTATGAAATACTTTGTTCTCTAAATTTTTTACTACATTATACAGCAGGTACTTTGAGAGGGTTATTGCTGGCGCGGTGTAGAGCATGACATTGACGCAATGCGCTGGCTCATATCATAGTAATAATATCTTGCTTTTCTTCTGTCCCTTTCGCCTTATTGTTGTCTCGTGGTGGTGATGATGTATATGGTTTTACTCTAGTAGAAGCGCTTTAAACTCACGACAAGAAAATCCACCAAGACCATGACTAATACCGTAAGCACGGAATGCCATGATTCAACCACCGTATTTTTTAAAAGCCAATATCTCAAAACCCCATCCTTCTATAGCATAACTATTTTCAATTTTATATAAATGCAATTGTAAACACATCACATTAGCTTCCCTTACGTACTATTATTCTCTTCCCACAGAATAAATAAAAAAAGGTTACTCAAGACAAAAACACTAAAGTTAAAAGGTACTGGGACTAACCATTAGGCTGATATATGACATATTATGTAAGTAGGCATATACTAAATGATATAGGTAAACATAAAATCTTATCATTCACTCATATATTTTAAAGCTTTGTATTATTATGCTCTCTCGTTCGTTACAGCTTGTCGTGACAGCCGATTAAATGTGATTTCCCAAGGCTCTTTATGTATACAGAATACAATATTATTATGTTAGAGCATTGCTCATAAGCTCTCAAACGTTGGCACATTTAAGTCATCGAGGTGAGAAGACCTTTACCAAAGTACCACGAAGAAATCTTCCGTCATGATGATTCATAGCACATCATTTATGTGATTTCATCCATGGAAGTTAAATGGGGAATAATGAAGTCAAAAAAGCATGATAATATGGCCCAACCGAAACAAACTTTGGTTGAGTGAGAGTGTATCCTTTGATAGAAAATACATGCCTGCACTGGCTCTGACGACGCCTGTAAAAGGTTACTTATGAAGGAAGATCAAAGATATTTTGTGCAGCTAATAGCCAAGTGCATTTTAAAAGGAAAAGGTTACTTGTAAATAAGTACAGATACAGGCAAAGCTCTTTCATTTTCCGATTTCTATATTGTGAAAAGAACTCGAGAAAATATTTCCAGTCAGGTCTTCATTTGTTTGAAAGATAACATAGAAATGCATATATGAACATTCACATTCTTAGGTAATATTTTATAATCATTCTGCCTTGAAGTCATTCGTAATCGGATTATGAACATTAAATGCATGCAATTCAAAGAGATTTAGCAGAAGTTTAAGTATGGGATAGAAATACCCATGCTACAGCAAGTAGTAAAATGTTTCCCTGCTAGAAGATGTGCCTTAATAAGCATTTTCACACCTGTTCCTCCATGCTGAAGCAAGTGGGGTCGGGCTCCACACATGAGATGGCAAAATCCAAGCTTTTTCTCCGTTCCCTTTGTTGATATCGAAGGCGTGCCAGTCTTGCCTCGAGATCAGCAACATTGTGCCCATTGTAAGTTGGCCCATCATTTCCCACGTTCTCTAGCCTGCCTTTTGGGCTGAGATTTGTTATCGGTAAGGGATTTAAATGACTGTTGCTGTTGCTACTCTCACTCCTCACTTGCTTTTTCGTACTAATGCCATTTTGACTGTGATGCTGTGGAAGTTGGCTGTGTTGATGATTACTATGGCCATTACTTAGACTTCCAGGTTCCGCATAGCTGAAAGGTCGGGCTTTTTTCTTTTGAAATGACACGGTAGTTGGTCTTTTTAAAGTGGCAGTGTTCCCACCACTTGTCAAACTTTGTGGCCCGGATGGTGATGACGAAGATGTATTGTTTCCATTACTTGATGAATTGTTATTATTGCTGTGACTATTTGAACTACTGAAACCCAAACTGCTTGCAATTCTCACACTTGGACTGAGTGATAAGGAAGGAAGTCTTTTAACAAAGTTGGAAAAGTTTCTCACTGATAGTGTCCGACTCGGCTTTGCAGGAGTTGCACTTGTTGTAGTCGTAGTACTCGTGACGGAAGAAGTTGTAGCACCAGCAGATGAAGATACAGAATTAGTTGTTGGCGATGATGAGGACGCAGGGTTATTATAATGATTAGAATTTCTAGATGTAGCCCCATTCAAAGTCGGTGACGATGTATAGCTAAGAAAACTTCTCGTATGGTTCACTGTCGAGGACTGCAAAGGACTTGTAACGTGTGCCCTTGTAGCCACTGCTGCTGTTCCACTTTGATTATAATACCCGTTCCCCTTCAGAGGAGCTTCTGTCTTTAAAATCTTACTCCCATTTTGATTATGATAACCATTATTATTATCAATAATGTGGTTATGATTGTGCTGATGAAGTTGATGTTGGTGGCGATGATCACCATTAATTATCCGTCCTGAGGAGGAAGATGCCATCATACCATTACTAATGCTAAGAGTAGCAGCCCCGCCACCTCCACTACTTCTCCGACTTCGCCTTTCAATAAAGTCTATTCCCATATTTGGATGCAATCTATACACTAAATCAAACCTGCCTCTGAAGAAAAACAACTTCACTCTCTTGTGTGGCAATGCCAACTGGGGACTAGTTTAAAAACAGAAGTGTCTAATCTCTCTATACTATGATCCCACTTTTTAAGGAAACCAATATATCTACGACACTGATTGCTTGACAGAAATTATCCTGCCAGTAAAAGGAATAATACTGCGATGCATTATTGCAGTTGCAGTTGTTAAATGGTAGTAAAAGGTAAAGTAAACTCGTAGTATCACATTTGCATAAAAAAGTATGCATTATGCATCATCGTCTTCATATCCGACACATTCACAAGTTGTTAAGGGCGGACGTGAATTTTCCGGCATGATAGACATTCCACGTCTATTTTCTACACAAATGCACAGTTACAAGAGATAAATAAATGCACTTCAATTGAAAATAATTTGTTTAACCATATAAACTACCAATTCCTCTTTTTGTCCTCATCAGATTATTTATAGGCATCTCATTAAAAAGCCATTATTTTCTTTTTTCTCTTGATTCTCTCTCTCCCTCCTTATTCCTCATTTCTAAACAATCTTTTAGCCATATAAAATTGATAAATTAACGCAGAATAGCAGCATTCCATACACACTATAGAAAGGAACATTAAAGTATTCTCCGCTGACAATAAATAATGAAAGCACACAAGGCTTACAAACATAGAGTTTTAGCAAAGGATATAAAAATCCACATGTACTTTTTCACTGCAGTAAAACAAGCCACATTTTGTATTCTTCACTTTCAAACCATCTTCATTCACCAAAGCGCTGTTCAATAGGAGGGGTGCAACAAGTAGAGCACAACGAAAAAAAGACGAGGACAATACCATGCATAAAGCTTCATTTTAGTAGACATTCACATTATCGACACGTTTTATCAACAAACATCGATAATCACAATTAATTTTTAAATAAACACAACATGAACGCAGCAATTGAGTCAGGAAACAACAGCTAAACTAGCTGCAAACAAAAAAGTCAGTATGAACGGCTGCAAACAACTAATCCGTACCACCACCATATAACCACCAAGACGGTAAAAAGTTTTATTTTCAGTGTTTCTAAGATTTGTGCTGAGAATATCTAAACGTAATGGGCCATTTAGTCTTGTACTCTTGCATGTAAACGATCTCCGTAAAAATGTTCGTATTTTAACTTCCTGCACATATTCGACTCTACGAATTTCTAAATAGATGCATAAATATGCGCACACATATCTATTGTACAAAATAAAAAAGACAAATAAAATATGCAAACACTTGTTTGCCTTTACTTATCACACCATTTTCATTGGTGAACACCTCAACAGCAACTACAAGACAGGTACACAGAACACGCCAATAGAAGTGGTTTCAAGCATTTGCTCTTATTAAAATTAGTCCGACAGTGTCTATTTCCAAGTTTGAACTGCAAAAAGTCGAAAAACGAGAGTCATCATGAAAAAAATAATAATAAAACAAGCAACATGAGAGCAAGAAGAATACATCAGGGTCCTCCACCTGCAACTTCCTGCCCAGCGTAGCAAAGAAAACGAAACAACTCATGAACACGACAAACAAAAAATCCACAGAGTACAATGCAGCTATAACTTTTTACTGTAAGTGTTTATACACATTCGTTCGTACTGCATCATCAGCTCAAAAGTCCTATTGCTTCAATGTATATGGAATGAATTGCTCTTAAAAAGTAACAAACTAATTTCCGTCTTCCTCTCAAATCCGGATTTTCTTCACACGCCCTTCTCAATTGTACGTGGTTACATAAGAAACGTGTATCATCAAATCATATGCATACCTTGTTTCATGAACTTCTTGTAAGTATTTACGTATCAGGTTGGAGAGAAAAATTGTGGAGGCATTGGCATTGCATACACCAAACAAACAAACATACAACGCAACCATATCATCCCGCATCCCGTTTCATTCCATGAAATAAAAAAAAACTCTTCTTGCATTGCATTTCAGCATTCAAACGCGAGCACACACACACACGCAGCATTCTCATCAAAAGATTCAGGAGCAAAAGCAACAGTTATTATTATGTCGAGAGTTACTAGTAAAAAAGTGAACTTAAAACTTCACATGATTATTATATATTATATTTACACATACATACTCATAATATATCTAGAGACACACACACAGCAACATCCTCATCTCATCATCTTTTTTCATATAATAGGAGGAGTTGCCCAAAGGGTTCATTTACGTGGTAAATTTTCCTCTCTCTTGAAATGTGAGGATGGATAAATGGATACTTAAAAGACGGTGATATGATGGTGTTTCTGCTGGCACACGGGAATGGCAGCGGTGGCGGTGTAAGGTGTACGTTGGTGGTAATGGAAAGAATGATAGCACGGTTGGATGGATAATGTATAAAAACTCATAATATATATTTACAATGGAATAACATTATGCTTTTATTTGCTGGTGCACATTTTAAAAGAAGTACTCCTACACAGCACTTTTCTTTTCGAGCAGAGTTTTTTTTTGTTTCGTGGATTGAATATTATGTATGATGATCATTATTACATTTTATATTCATGTGAACGAACATCTTGAGAATTTTTTTTTTCGAATACACGTTCCCGTTCATTCTTCTTCCTCTTTTGTAGACATACACTATTTTATTCGTTGTTTCATAACGTCTGGTCCCTGTGTGTGTTTGTTGTAATTTTTCGTATGATTCTGCATAATGACAGGACAATGAGATTTTTAAACTTGGTAAATCGCCATAATAATACAGACGGAAAACGACTCATAATCCCAAGAAAGAACCATTTCTCCATTTTGCTCGCGTTTACTTTTTATTACACAACAGTTAAGCTCTCTTATAGACATTATTGAATGCGAATTATACAAGTACGCAACTGGATTGAAAATCGAAATGCCTAGAATGAGTATCAAATCAGTCGAGTAAATAAAATGAAATAGGCATTTTAAATGTTTCAGGTGCCCGTATCTAACCAATAACCAGAGAAAACAGTAATTCTTTAATAATGGTAAGATGCAGATGTACCCACTTGTACGTTATACGGTGAGCGGAAAGGAATTCATTTCCCATGGTTTAGTCTGTATTACGTCATTGATAACATACTCGTTAGAAGCACACAAACAATGGTAAAAACTCAGGGTGAATCTGACAACACAATACAATCAACTATGTAAATTGTAAATATTTTGTGTGCTCTTCTGGACTTTAATATCATTCCATCTTGAAATGAAGGATGTTCCGTATACATGCTTATTCTTATATATGCTTTACATAACAATGATAATTTATGTCGGATTTATGTTTTTTTACTAAAATTCGCGGAATTGTTCTCCGTATTCGCTGCCTGTCTACAGTTTTCTCTTGTCTTCTTTCACGCTCCAGATTCTAGCTAAACCCTTATTTGAGATGTTACAGGGATGAGAGAATAAAACCACGATAAATGAGTACACAATTTGAAAAACCAATGAAAAACATAACATGCATCTGGTGGATTTACGCATGGACGGCTAAATAATCTCTGTTCACTTTCTTGGAACTCGCTTTGAAGGAAGTTTTTTCTCCCTGGAAGGGATTTTAACGATTCCAAGTAGCACTAGTACAAAAGTGCATTGTAAGTTTGTATTTATGAGCTAAACACTTCATTGCACTAATTCCAAGATTTCAAATGTCTGCAGTCAGTTTACTCAAACGAAATAAGGTGAGGATGAAGGAACTATGCGCTAGCAGCTGTTAAGCGAGTTTGAATTGAGAGATCTTTAACAAACCGTCTACCAAAACCGGTGAGCTTTGTAAGTAGTAACTATATACTGCTTTCCCTTTGGATGATGTGGAGTCATTAAAGTGTTACGTGAGTGTGAAAATCTTTCTTTTTCTTTTTACCAGTTCACTCACATTTCCCCACACATCATCACTGGCATTATTTCCTCTCTTCAGCTCTTCACGATTCCAATTCTTTTACTCACAAAAACCACTCTTAAATTTTTTATGTCTCGCCGTAAAATCTTCAAGTGCGACATGACATGTTTTGCCCAAAAAATTAGTGTAATGAAAAGCTGTTATGATGTCACAAATTTTAGGCAGCATAGCTTTTTACTGGAGTACAACAATTTTTGTTTACAGAATCTTTGCATCGTGTGTAGATGTTTTTAAAAGTCTTTGCATTACGAATGCCCACTCGTAAAAATCAGAGCTTACATGCTTAACTACGGCATAATTTCTTTTTTGAAACAGAACATGCTATAACTGGGAGTTATTGTTTTTGGTAGCCCAACTGAATTAATAGCCCTTCTTGTATGCTCCCTGCAATGCTATTATATCCCCGAAGCGTGCTGATTGTTACAGAAAATTATGGAAACCTCACGATGAGACGGAACAACTGCGTGCATGCCATGTAACATTTTTATTACCACTAAGGACAGGATGTGAGGATAAATAAAGAAAAAAATATTATATCACATCAACGAATAAGAGGGGGTAAAGGCGACTTCAAGTATTTACAATTCAAAGGAAACAGGAAAAAATCAGCGTGAATCAGCCTCCAAATTATCCTTGGTGTGGTCATTGCATCGTTCATGTAATGGCATTTACAAAAGTGTAAATTTAGTGTATTACTTTAAAACTCATCGTCAGTAATAGTCGTCTTCACTCTAGATTTCCATGCTAGTAGAAGATTTTGCCTGCAACATTATAAAGTACCTAAGTGGAATTTAGACCCATTTCATATTCCAGATGCAGAGAAGAGGACATTAACTGGTCACCTTTGGATTGCTTACTTGAAAACATTACTTCTGTGCATTTTACGTCGAGCTTGAAACAAAAGTGCAGACGGATAATCTCATGTAAAGTCAATAAAAACAGAACATGGCGCTTTCATGTACGAATCGTGAGTGGCTCTTGTGGGATATGAGGTTGTTAGGTTAGAAATTAGAAACAAAAGGGAAAATGTAATCCACCCCGTATCAATTACAATAGAAAAAGCTATTAACTCATTCTGTGCAGAACTTTGGATAAACAAGTATTATGTATCTGAACTTTAGTGCTGGATGGACACAGTAATAACATAGTGTGCATCACACCCCGGAGGATAGAATCGATATTTTTGCAAAATCAAATACTCCACACATGACTACCTACTTGGTTTAGTGGTTTTGCATATAATGTTGTGTATTTTATTCGAGCTTTTCTTTTCAGCGGATAAAATTGCAATAGTTCACAAAAGATGTCAAATCGCCTGGAGCATCTCGCGAATTTCGACTCGTTTTGAATGTTTTGCACGTGTAGGACACTATATACGACGTTTTTAGGGGGATTCCCAAGTGCAAACTTATACAGTTGTGTATACGAAATATTATGAGGCTTTGCCTACCTGTATACCTGATATTGCATCATATGTGCTTTATGTCACTACAAAACTCTCATTCTCATCCTGTCTTGTCGTTCTCATCATTCTCAGTTCTCCTTCCACCACGTTTGTCTCCAGAAGACTTGTCTTGATTTTAATTACTTGCTTGTTAGCAAGTTCATTACAAACGAAAAACATCAAATGATGTAATGCTACACTTGACCTTACCGCACATTATAGTTCGTAGCTTGAATTTTTGATTAGGGTATGAAGACAACAAGTGTACATACGAAAGAGCTCAAAACAACGGCGGCATTGTCGTGTATTGCAAATTGCCACAGGGTAATCTAACACTTTTGGTCAGTGGATATTATTCAAAGTTGGCCAAACATTTGGCGTGATTTCTAAATGTATAGTATTTACATCCAATTACATCTTACATTACATGTTATTGAAATTTTGAACACAGACGGCAAGTTAATGATGAATTGTATTGGTGAGGAATTAGTGAATACGCTAAACTGTTTTATCCTAGTCAATCATTTTTGCTTATATTTCCTTACTCAAGGCATCTGAAGACCAAGATTATTACTATTGAGAGCAACATCTTCCAATCCATCACATTGTGATTGGTCATGCGATGATCATCAAGCTTTTGAAACATTAGCAAAATTAGAACCAAAAGAGCTTCAGCGTACCCTCAACTACAAAGGACAAGCGGTCTATCGAAGACTAGATATTTAATCTACCACTGCGACTGGCACAAATAATAATATATTTCATATTATACTAAGCCTTAAATTAGTTTTAAGCGATTTGAAGAAACTTTTGTACCATAATATTTCTTTACAACTTGCTCAGCAGCTTGGAGTGTTAGTGAAGGAGTGAGTCAACTAAAAAAAAGTCGAAACCTGTACAAAAAATAATTTCCCATGGGCAAAAGTAGGGGAGCTCACAACACAACAGATGAACAAGATAATGATCATGATGAATTTGAAGACCTTTCCCAGCACCTTTTTAGCTTTACAAATCATCTAAAATCTCATACATATATACATAAACTTTCATATATTGCTTAGCTTACTTTAATAAGCTGTATATGTGTACGTACATATTACATACACAGTATCAGTTTTTTCTCACTCTTCTCGAAAGCTCGCCACCATCATCAACTATCAACTATAGTGCAGTCGAATAACCACATAGCCGAATCAAATCATGGACTTGAACAGAGTCAAAAGTGGTGCATCCCTATACGCTAGTCTAAATTCAAGTCAAGCAAATGATGAAAAGCGCTGATGATTTCGAAAATACTCACTGGCATTATAAATCGTATGCTGATACAGTACCAAAAAAAATATACTCTAGTCATCCCTTTTATAGCTGAAAAATTTGAACCACAAAGACATCTCTTCTGCAATCAAGCAATCATTTTATTTCCTTTAGTTTAAATACCAAATAACAAATTGCACTTGCTGACTGATTATACATCTGTGTGCGGTGCGGTTTGAATGAATGGCAGTAGTGATTCTCACAGCAAAACTTACAATCGTACTTATTAGCAGAGATAGAATTTCTCAATACCTGCAGCATAGCATGCATCGCAAAGAAAATGAAAAGTGACAGCACAGCAACCCTAATTTGTGATTTTACACTTTCCATCGTATTCCTTCATTTGCCTAATGTACAACCTATGCATATATCTCTTGCATCTACGTCACTAGCCATATACTCTTGAGTTGTGCATTTAAATCGGTTACGTACTATATAGATTTTATTTGTTGTACTAATTTACGATTAGCCAAAAAACATGTAACAATGGTATGGCTGATTAGTTTCACTATCTTGTTGTCAGATGCTATTTAGTTGACTGTGAACAGAGAATAAAAGAAAACCTGAATTCGTAAAATTACAACTAGTATTTACTTCTACTTTTCTTGTAGGTACAGCAGTTTTCGTAGAAAGAGATAACGCCATGTGCCTTGCGATCGTAAAAACACCAATGCAAAATGGAAATTGAATAGTTGTTTCAGCCGTCGACAGTGCACACCTCATACCATTTATATCAGTCGAGTCACCGGTATCGCCAACGTTCTTTCATTTGTTGTCAGAAATCCTTTCATCCACTATACTGACTTCATTCACTCCCGTCGTAGTGCTTCCTGTGCATGTGTCAAATAGCACCGGTGCAAAAAAAGAACAAGCAAGAAATAGTCGTGTTTATACAAAATGTAAACATTCCTTCTCTAACAAATGAACCAACGGTTGAAGAAAAACTGGTGAAATCAGACATATTATGCGTCTGCTTAACCACAGCACACTTTTGGGAAACTCAATGCAAACACTCGACAAAAAATAGTCTTGTCAAGAAGAATGTAAATTGCTGAAATATGGATTTACAGTAATTCACTTCGTTAACATTTTTAGCGAGTTTCAAGAAGAAAACTGCCTTTTCATCAGGAAAGAATTTTTAATTTTGCAATTTTAGCTGCATTTTAACAGCCGTTTTTTCACCTTATCACAGCATGCCATGCAAGATTAAAAGAACAAAGGGTAGAAGAAATATTGGCCAAGTTAAGCAAACAAAATTCCAGTAATTCTCTTCAGCTCCTACATGCACTAAATGAATGAGATCTTGTTTCTAAAAATAAAATTCATTTTCCATTTCCAGCTTGGAGTTACTTTCAACCATACAAGGAGCTTGTGAATAAATGCAAAACTTTTAAATACGAATGGAAGTACAATAAAAAGGCTATAAAAATTTCATGTAAATACGTGGAGGTAGACTAGACATTATTTTAGAGCTAATTTAAAGTGAATTTTA
>JAQIXW010002839.1:0-14405 GCA_034700685.1 Willowsia buskii | reverse complement strand
GTTTTATTTGGTGGTTATATAATTTGTACAAGGTTTAACCATGAAAGTTAAGTATGTTGTAGCATTAGTCAACGAAAACATTAAAATTACACATTTCATAAATTAAAGTGTATGAACATTTAAGATATTTGTCTCATATATATATTACATTATATATACCTACTACTGTATTCTGTAAATTAATGGATATATTTTTCCATAAAAACTTGGAAATAAATAACTAAGTTTGAGCTGGATTAGAAAATACGTTACAAACATTTCAATGCAATGGTCAATCTGTCAGTCTTGTTTGATACTGAACGATTTATATACATTTGCGAAATACATATGTGAACAAGTGGAAAGTTTGTTACAAATTTTATGTTTTCACAGCGGGCCATTTCGACTCCATACTCAATTAAACATTCTGAAATTATTTCATTTGTCTCTTCATCTTAAGTGACTTGTCATTTATTCATTTACAGTAGATACTATAGATAACATATCACTACACATCTGAAAGTTTGTACTTCACGTAAATTGTAAACAATGTTGAAATCCTCACTCATGTTTGCACTCATCAATAATTGTAGCAATTGCTAAAAATAACATTATTATTATAAATGTATAGACATAGACAAACCAGCCAACGTGACAGCAATCAAGCTCAATGTCAATTATCATGCACCTTTTCCTACTTGGGTCTGAAAGTTTTCTTCAAGGATTGGATGCAAGACATAATCTTCTTTTCAGCACATGTCTGTCATTATCATTAGTATGTCATCCTCGATTTCGAATACAATTAAACCTGTTAACTCAAGTACTATTACAAACTTAGGTAACTCAAGTACTATTACAAACTTGGGTAACTCATTTGACATCGTGCATATTATTTGCTCACTGTCAAGAGAAAAGCAAAATACAATGGGCGAACATGTAATATTATTGTCTACTTATGTCAAAAGACCTTATGACTATGACAAACAACTATTCTTGAACCGTCATTTTGCAAGACAATATAGCAGAGCAGAACATATGTATATCTATATTTATATTCAATGTTCGGTCCTTTCGATGTCTTTATTATAAATACATATCCGAATGTCAAACATGACGGAAGTGCACAAATACGTAAAGATTCATGTTCCTTCTCTACCGTCTTTTATTTCTCCATTTCCTGCTTTCCTAGCCCAAGGCAGTTGGCAGGTTGGTATTCTTACTTACAACTTAACTACATAGTCTAAATTTCCAACATGCCAATTCTTCATAATAAATGGAGCATCAAAGGGACAATCAATTGTCCTTGTTTATACCTTCTTTAAATATGAGGCAGCAATTTAAGGAGAAATAAAATATTTACCATTTGCCATGACCAGCTAGACAGTGGGCAGTTTATACGTAACGTTAGCAAACCACTGATGAAAAAGTTGTCCGCCCAAATTCTAACTGATATGACCTATCAAAAGCTCATAATTACTAGAATAACTCAATTTAGCTTGAAAAACCTTCCGTCGTCTTCTTTTTGCAGTAACGATTACGAGCTTTTAAATTAATTAATGTTTCAGCTGCGCAATAGTTTCAAAGGGAATTTCTCATGAACAACGACGCGTTATTATACAAGCAACCACAAAAAATGTCATTTTCGTTCTAAATTAAGTTGATGCTAATATTATATTAGTTACTACTTTTATGCACAGTTTGATGATGACAGCATACAAAACAATTTGGCCCGTACTAAATATTATAATGGCAACGGTTATTAGGTAACCTTTTACAGAAAGCCAGTCTAAAATATTAATTGAGAAGTGGGGTAAATTTTTTAATGCATCATTATTAATGTCAAAACAACATTCAATAGATTGGTTAAAAGAGTAGCATTATACACATACGAGATAGCTTTTATATAAAACATATAAAACATACAATTTTCAGGGATCGCTTCAAAACGTTTTTTATTGTTCATAATACTTGAATGTATAAACAATTATCTTATGAGATTTTTCTACGAATGTATGTAAAAAGTATGTAATTCACTATAAATATCTTGCCGTGTTATATTACAATTTCAAAAACCACTTTTCTGGAATAAGAAATTTCATAAATGCCAATGTAGGATAAAATCTTAATTCAAAACGATCGCTTTACTAGCCGACTGTAATTGATGCCTTACTTTGATTGAGAAACATGACACTTCTCTAAAAAAATCCAATAATCCAATTGTATTAAAGCTCAAACAAGCTTGGGGAGAACTAATTTCCAAACTTTGTTAAATAGCTGCATGCTGCATGTACATACTTTATAGGTGCTATGCAATGTCAGAGCGTCTTGTATGTTTATCGTAACCATGTGACGGCTTCATGAATCATGAGAAGAAAAACTCATTTTAAATTTTTGCCTTACACTTCTCTGCCGATTTCCACTATACTTTTAATAATGCTTGTTCTGCTCTACTCTGTAATATGCATTAATAGTTTTGTCGCCGTAGGAAACAACAAGAAGTCCAGCAGAGTCTTGCCCCACAACTAGGCCAATTGACTCTCTGAAAGAGTTGATTGTGAAAGCAACGCACGCCAAGTTCGCTCGTAGCATTTAAATTAGATTTTCTTTCAGGAAGTCAATTCCATGCTTATATTTTTCTATCTTATGCTTTCTCTCCCTATTTTATTAGCAAAACATGAGTTTTATCATATGCTTTACTTACGTTCTCATAATATACAAGCACGTACAATAACTCAACACTAATATTTCTCATATAATAGTCTACTTCTACCCAACTCTGCAACACTAGCCAATTGATTGCAATGTATTTGCACGAACGAGTATATGTATCGTCATCCCACCAAACCATTCCCGTTTTCACAGGCTAACCATCCGGAGAATATTTTTACATCGATGCATGGGACTATGAGATGCAGAAATTGCGATATAATAAATCCAAGTTGTTGTGATGTTTATTGCAGTTGCATATCTTTGGTTAGGCATACATAAATGAAGTCCGTGCAGAAGCATTTCGTGCCTTTTTGGCGGTGACAGAAACAGAATTGCTCGTGTGTCATATATTTCAACATTTCAACCACTCAACGCAACATAAAAAAGTGACGAATTAATGCTTGCATTTCATCGACACTGTCATATACCAAATGCTTTTATGGCTCATACTTCAGCGGAGAAAGAAAATCTTTAAATGTCAACGGAATACAAAGAGCAGTAAGCAAAAGTTGCCATTGTCAACTCAACGGAGTAAATACAATTTTCTCCAGCCATTGTCATATTCCAAACAGCTGCACTTTAGCACTACTGGCGATTTACCAACTATACATACATACAGTCTCACAATGCAAAATGCTTTTTTCTACTCGTCTAATTCTGGCAAAAAGCAGTGTGACTTATGTATGCCCTTACAATTCAGACATAGGACCATACATGGCACAAATAGGATGAACAGAGCTTTTCCCATTCTTAAAATTATTATTGTGTTTTGTATGGGCGTACGTAGTCTCTTCACATTATTTATATTTTCTGCAGGGAAAAACTAACGACTTGCAATTAATTTTGAAGTTTTTTTTTCGCTAGCTCTTCACTCGTCTGTAGTGTGTGTACCATGAACGAGTGTGTGGAAGGAGTGTCGTTGAGAACTGTTGGAATGCACTTGAATAAATACAATGAGTATGGTAAAGTGGCACCAGAAGTTTGCTCATTGTAGTCGTGGGGAAGGGAATGAGGGGAACTTTCACAATCAGGTTGTTAGTCTTCACTTTTAGAGCACATTCGTGCCTATGAGCATTGTTGTACTACCAAGGTATTAATTTTATAGGTACATACTTCCCAGAACAAGAAAGAACTAACTAAACGAACTACACTGAAAAACTTACTTGATGATGACGTGAAGCTCAAGTTATGCAACATGGAGTATTATGATAATGGAAATAGTACTGCGTTCACTCATTCATGACAAACCCGCATCATTTCTCCGCTGTATTAAAAGTGCTCCTGTATTGTATTTTTTGCCAGGGAAAGTGGAGCAAAAACAATGAACAAGGGGCGCTAATTGATACAGTGTTATATAAAATATTCGTATATATACATTACACCAAAACCAACTTACGACAGGATTCTGAGAATATCAAAGTTGAAACAAGGGAGAGAGAATAAACGAGTCAGAAACGAGGACAGTGTTATCTCAACTTTAACCTACTTTTACTTAAAAAACTGGAACTTTAAACGAAAAAATCGTGTTTAGAAAAAAATGCACAAAAATAGCAACATCAATTTTCATTTGACTTCATGGTGTCATGAAATATTGAAAAGATGAGGAGGAGAGTAAGTATGTATATAGTCTGTCCATCGAAGTAGGTACAAGTTTATACTTGCACTTTTTGTTACAAGAAACAGATTTTTTTGGATGCATACAAAATGAAAATGTGTCTACTCACAATCATTTCTTTTTCACAAGTTTCTTCGTCCTCCAGACGAAATTGAACAACATAATAGTTTAATACAAGTCGTCCTTGAAAGCTATTCATATTTCGTTTCACCTTTTGTCCATCATATCATATCTGATATTTTTATTTTACGTGTCTTCTACTTCAATCTTTTCGAAACATGGAACGTCTTGTCGTATACCCTCTAGTTAAACCTGAAGGAATGCACAACCCAGCACATTGTATGAATATAACATCTAATTTGATACAAATATAAAATATTGAGAATATGGTAAGTTCAGGTACTCTGATAGAAGTGCCAGACAGAATACTGCTGTTCTTGAGAGGAACAGTAATATTATATCCCACGGGACTACTTGCGCATCGTTGGATATGGCTATTTTGTTTCTTGCTTGGCTCCCTTGAAATCTTTTTTACATTTTTTCCCGTTTTCCTTTCTAACATTGACTAAAGCAAATTGTGCAAAATACACATAGAAAAATAGCCCTTAGCCATTTTTTACTTCTGTTGCGAGGATTGGTATATACATAATCGTACATATGTACCCATGTTGCCAAAATAATGGAAAAACTTTCCTTGAGGAGGCTTTCTCCATTTTAATTCCACTATGCCGACGTATTCCGCACTGTACTTTTCTCAACCGCTGTACTAAACAGTGTACATAGAATTGCTTAAATAGCTCTATCATCATAAACTGTGCTCGTGTACTGCACGAATTTCATCTTCATTTCCAATCCAATGCGCATCATGAATGAATCATTGTTTTTAAGCAAGGAATTTCCAGTACTAACAAATAACGTCGTTTACACAGAAATAATGAATAACTTATTGTATTGTATAGGATACTACACTCCTGCAAATATGGAAACAAATGTATGGGTAGTAAGTGGTAAACTACTGGATGGGGAAAGGGTCACTGGCACAAAATTTCCCTTCTTGAATTTACTATCGTCATTTTGTTTCACTCGACTCTCTTAGTATTCTATGTAGGAAACTGCATCAACAGCAGTAACAAAGAAGTCACCGCTGTCACCACAAAATAACATTGTTATAAATACTTTATATAGAAGAGGGCATAGACGAGCCCGCAAAGAGTCCAAATGCGTTTGTATTCCGCAATATTGAATGCCCTCGTGTGCAAGTAGTCACCATTTCACAACTACTTCTATAAATGTTTCAAAACTGCTCATTTGGATTTAGCCCGGGATTTTCGTCTTCTTCCTTTCTCCGGAAGAATTACTACATGGCAATACAGAATTGGTTTTTCGCCTGTACCACACTACACAACAAGTACACAAAGCTAGTTACATGCTGTGGGCGTTATTCCTTTCGTATCCGAATAGGGTTATACAATAATAGCACGCAACATGAAGCGGATGTTCAACTTGTCTCGACTCTGGACCTCCAGAATATTATGTGATGTTCTGGTTACTGTTTTTGCACATTTTACACATATTTTTCAGGAAAGGGAAAGCCTGTTCTTCATGTCTTGCGATAATGGTAATGATAATAGCATTTGTTTCTGTGCTCTCGATTTACTTGTTGTGTTTCTACTATTGTACTTCATTGTAGAAACTGCACATCGTAATCGTTTAACATGAAATAAGATGAGAAATAAACTTATTTTTAATATTTCCTCTTCCGCTCATTTTCTATAATTAAATATTATTTATGTCATAGACTGAAAAACTGTAAAAGTTTCGTGAAGTATGTATACCCTCCATTTTCATCTGAAACAATAACACAACATGTAGGTAAGTACATGAATGAATTCGACATTTACAGAGATTTGAACCAGAGGCTAAAGGGGCAGGAAGGAATTATGTGTATTGTGTGCTTTAGTCGGACTGTGTCACTTTTGTTTGAATTGAAAAGTAGAAATAAAAATATCTGCAATCCCGCAAAATATACATATAAAAACGTACAAGCCCTGAGGTCAAGTAACGTTAGTAAAATGTACAGAGACAGACACTACTTTACATTAAGTACTAGCAAATCATGCAGAATGCAGAGCAGCCAAACCAAGTAAATCCATCGTGACAAACCAATCCAGTTTCCGGTCTAAAAACCATAAAGCTCAGCCACTCTGTATAGTGTCCAGTTGAAACATTTGTATGCTGGTTTTTAGTAAACAGAAGCACGTCCCAAGTCCGAGCTACTCCCATTCCCAAAACGACTTAAAAGCAAGGGAATGGGAAACGCTGGTGAATAGCTAAAGTCAAAACTGTATACCGCATAGAAATAGATGTAAAGAATGATAATCAGTAAGAAAAATAGGTACTACTCCTGCTTTCGTTCGTCCAAAAAAGCAACAAATCCCAGCTGCAGACAAGTCAAATCTAACAAGACGTGCATCTACAAGTACAAATAGCTCCCATTCAACATACACAAGTACTTATCTGACCCCATTTATTTTTTCTCAGCTACAGCTACCCTTTGTCCTGTCCTAACGTAATACGCATTATACAAGTTTTTTCTTTTTTCAAGAAACTGTAATAAATGACAGACTACATGAATCTACATCTCCACTTGTCCAATCTCAACATCACCTCTCTGCACTGCATGCTGGAAGAGTATTCAATCAGGTGGTCGTACATTACTTAGGATTTAATTTAGGTACTGAACCATCATCAAACTGATTTGTGATCTGCATTTCATTCTTGCCATAAAAATAAAATGCAATGAATCTGTTCAACTATACTTGCAGTGCAGTATCAAGTATCAACCCACCATCACCCACACATTATTAGTTCAACCGTAAACATTTCATTCCAAACATCCTGTAGTATTTTTCCCAAAGGAAAATTCGATCATCCGCATTCCAACAATCAACGTGTCATTTGATACTGCACAAATACCACACATTATTATAATGGCTTTGAAATGAGGTTTCATCCATTCATCATACAGATTTTACTCGTCCCTATTCCCTATATTATGATTCACTTATCGTCAGTGGGTGTCGTATTGGTAGAAAAGCAGAAAAAGGGCTAACAACAGGGAGACGGAAATTCTGCAATCGAGTTCGATAACCTGCTGTAGGCAAGGGAAACTACAGTTTGATTTGGTACAGTTTTTTTTCCTTTCACGCGAATACCCGTTTCATCCTCGTCACAATTTTATAACAAAAAGTGTTAACTTTTACACCAATTTTGAATGCGTTGATGTGCTAAATTACAAGCATACTTAGCATTCAAAAATACTCCAGAAAAAACCATCGAGAAAATACATTTTCAAGTGACAATTCTTTGTGCCAGTAGCACAAGCTCGATTTATATTTTGCGCTTGGTGTATCTTTTGTCAGAGGACAGAAACAATTTACTCGTAATACTTTCATCAGTTTCATTTCTTTAAAAAAAATATGTATCTACCATATGTCTGGTTCTCTTCCTCTCAACTTTTCTCTGTTTGTCCTAGTTCCTCCCTCCCCATATTACAAATCCCAGTAGAGCATTCATCTCTTTGGTGAAAATTGGAAAGTTGAGCGGTGTAAATGATACAAGTGTATATTTTTACGCGTACATTTCACTTCATAGAAGCTCTCAGTATCAGAACTCAATCATTTATTTACCAACTCACTCCGCCACTGTACCTCCTCTCGTTCTTTCAATTTTTTTCTTTTCTGTAAAACGTATTCAGTTTTCTCTTACGTAGCAAACAAGAAGAACTAGAACTGATGGCGGAGATCCAGTGAAAACTAGTTGGAGGGAAATGAACAGAACCGCCACAAAAACTTGTTGTTTACGTACAAACTATATCATGACATGAGTAGTGATAGAGCATTCACTAGAAAAAGAAAATTGTGGAATTTCAGAGAAAGTCTTAGATCAGCATCATCCCAGCATTTTCAACACTTTGCTGCATAGACCTGCTGAGAAGAATGAACCGCAGAAATCAATATGGAAATGTACACACATACGAAATGTTACAACTCTCTAGTCCTTTCGTATGACTTGGAGCAGACATTTTGTCGGTGAAGCTTTTTTGTATCTGTTTTTCTATCAGATAGAGAGAAAGTGAAAAACAGGATTCTCAAATGCTCCCGTATAGAGAGACGTGCTCTTGTTCATATGCAATGCAGTCTGGGTCCGGCAGTCAGCAACCTACTTCACGCTTCAGTCAACTTTTAGCCCACACAAAAGAGAAAGCTCTATTCCTCCTCACCAGTTCCTGTTTTCCCTTTGCACAAATCAGAGAAAGTCGGTGGAAGCGATGGTTTGGGATTTATTGAATTCACGCAAATTTTCCTATACAAAATTTCTATTCCTGTCTACATATCAGTACGTGGTATTTTCTATTACTTGGTGAATTCTCCCACGTTCATCTGCAGAGGTCCCATTCATACTCCTTCTATTATTCGGCATGATAAAAGCAGGGAAAATGAGAGTTGGACAACAGCTTCCAGAGAGATGATACAGAAACGTGCAGCAGTAAATTTTTTCTCTGCTACTTTAAACCAGGCTCATCAAAAGAAAATCTGTGAAATTCTACAAAACTGGTTAAGCCCTTTTGAATGTCAAAGGTCTCATCAGTGAATCTCATGCATGTGTATATTCTCTAAGCTTGTTTTTATTCCATAAGTAGCTCTGCTTCACGTAAACATGGGATATCTTATTAATATTAACGACTTTCCTTTTAAAATATACAATTTTTCTCCAGTAACAATACTTCATTCTTTCAACCTTTAGTTTGCAGTGACAGCATAAAAAGTATGTCTAGTACGAAATTGACATAATGTTGCATCCCAGAGATTTCTCCTCAACTGAGAATTTCATAAAAGAAAAAAGTAGGTAGTATGTTTATAAGATTTCGCAAGAAAACAGACACAAGCCAAAGCAAATAAGGCAGGACGACAACGAAGACACGTCACATGAACAAAGTGACATGTGTGAGTGCTCTTGTGGATTACATCAACTACCTGTCTTTTATCGTTCCCGTCACTCTTCCAAAGCTGGATGGATACACACGGCATAATATTAGCTGGCTCATACAAGCTTTCCTAAATGTGTCTGTCTGCATCAATGTCTACCTATATATATATTTTTTTTTTTGCAAAAATCCTCTTACGGAGAATATGGCAGTTTTGTTGCTGTTGTTGCTCCTGTTAAATCTGCACTACTCTGCGGGTTGCTGCATTATTTAGGAACAAGTCCCTTTTGAGACCTTCATCCGCTACCTCTCAAGTGAGAGATCCCTTCACATCTCTTGCAAGAACAAGCATCATACAAAGTGAAGCAATATGGATGAGAACTTGTGGGTAGTGTGAAGTATGTACCCAAGTGCACTTGGAGATTTTGCGAAGGTGTACACTTCAATCCTTCCTACACTTATTCCATAAATCCAACCCACATAACAAATATATCCCACACCAAACACTACCCACTACCATCATTACGAAACGTCTGGTATATGAGGTGTATATTTATAAACCATAGCGAGACTTTAAGAATCGACCTAGTGGATCAACCTGTATTAGCTACAGAGAAAGTGTAGAGAATACGAAATGAGCCTTATTTTCTTTTCAAAAATAATAAAAACGTGTTTAGCTGCTACAATAATAGGCCTGCTTGTGATTTTAGAATCTAGCTTGAGAACCAGATAACCTTTCATCGAGTTGTAATTGCAGCACCATTTGCGTAGGCAACTTTTAAGGCGAAATAAATACCAATATATAGCCTTTTTATGCTCTATATGTAAGCTTCCGCACAAACAGGCTCGCTGGTGTAAGCTTAAGAGATACCTTGCCTTGATCACTTGATAAACATTTATGAAGCCTTCATTAAGCTTGTTGTGTTAATAGGAAAATTAGGAATTATTGATACAGCGAGCATGGAAAAGATATTAAGGTATGTATCCTGACTTGAAAGTCTGTGAAATCAGTAATCCCAACAAAAGGTTTTAAATCGTAATTGCAAAGAAAATGGATAAGAAAAGAACAAAATCATCGCAAAACTTTAATTTACATCTAACGCTTGCATAATAATATAAGTATTCAATATGCTCTCTTCCTTCACATTCACTTGAATATTTTATTATTAGTGTCAAATTCATAGCTTGAGCATCGAAATTTTCATCGAAGACTCGAATCGAATGTTATCAATTTTACCTGTTCTGTAGTTCCAAAGTATCCAGATGGAGATGAGAACTCCCGTGAACCGAATATGTGCCATCTTTGAAGCTTCGGTTTATCACTTCTCACAGTTGAAAACAACACACACTAAAAATTCTTTGGAATTCGTGTAAAATCTTAAATATTTTTTGACATTCTTGTAATTTTCCTCCTTACTTATTCCATCACTTTTATCGCTTGTTGGTAAGTTATCTTCCTAAATGCAAAACTTGCTACATTTATAATAATCTTTTTAAATTACAGAGTATGTTTCACAGAAGGTAAGTCCCTGTGGTCTTAATTAGTGATAACTTTATCATGGATAACAGTTTAGTCTTTTCGTACTTACATCTAGTTATAGAATGAACATTTTCAGATTAAAATTACCACTAGGAACTTCAATACACAGATCTAGCTACTCCAAATTGGTATTCTTGTTTCCGTCTTCTTTACAAGGTCGGTGAAAGTTGTAAATAACTTTGCATTAATGTCAGCATTATCATAACCAAACTATTATAACCAAGTATATTGGTAAGTGAAACAAACAACGCTTTTCTAAATTCATATCATGATGACCACTAATCTTGAAAATCCGTTATAAATAAAAATGGTTCTACACTCAACTAGCAAATTTTGAAATTTACATCATTGTTAGCCAGTATGTACTAAAGCACGTGAAACTTTCTAAAATTTTAAATGCTTTTTAAGAGTATGAAAACAGTTTTATGCTAATTTGAGGAAAGCATTTTAAGCTATAACCATTCAGGGTATTCTATCAAGTTCTTCCTAAAAATAGTCTGGAGAAACACATAGGTGTATAATTATTTCTCCAAGTTTTAAAATACTAACCAGTCAAACTTTCAATGATCTCACTCACGCAATTGGTTGGCGTGCACAGAATAAATGCACATGAATGAAAACATGTGCTCCATTCAATAAACAATTCTCGGTACCAAGACTATTGTACAGTGAAATAGTATGCGTTGTAAAAAGCCTGGAGGAAGTTAAAACTGCTGCTTGTGCAATCACCCCACTGCTCCTGCTGAACGCTACAACGAAACTGAAGAAAAACGAGAAAACTAGCGAGCTGTTCCCCTCCAAAGCAGAGAAGAGATCGAGACTGTAGCCAAGCCGTGGTGTGGTAACTCCAACAACGGGAAATGTGAAGGCAGAAGACACAAAGCTAGCTAAAGCCGTTCGAAATGAAATCTTATGACTAAGCTGCATCAGTATAGTGGAAGAAGTAGCAGCGTATTTCGTAAATTCGTTTTGTTGCGGTCGCTGACGATCTATGCATTCGTGCAGTGTGCAGGCATGCATGCTCTAACTTTCAGTTCTGGCTGGTGCGGGCTGCTGCTATTGTCTCATGCTTTAAAATTCTTTAGTAAGTAAAACTAAATGAATGGAGAATTGGAGACTAGAGACTTTAAACGAAGTGTGTTGTCATTACTGGACTTTCTTTTTTCTCTTACGGTCATTCTGTAAGGTGCGGAGACCATAAAAACTGAAACCTTGAAATTCATTAACGAGTGCCCATACAATATACATGCTTTTTGTAGTAAATGAGTCTTGGGTAGTTGCTTGCTTCTCTCGTGGACATGAAGTACAAAGTTGCGATTCATTTTAGGAAATTGAAACGACACTTATGGCTAACTTCATTTTTTCGTAGTAGAATGGAGTGTTCATCAGCATGGCGAGAACAAATATTGATGAAAAAGACGGGCAAATAAGCATACGTAAAAACGGTAGTTTGACTGAAGACGAGATACCTGACCATGATAGTTGAGTAACAAATTACAAGGTCTACAAAATTGTTGGCACTTTAAAAATGCTAGATGAAATTCATAAAAATGCAGGACTTTCAATATAAATTTCCTTGCTCAAAAACATTATTTTGGAAACTATGGTACTACAAAGGTAATTTAAAATGTATGTTTACTTGTCATTATAATTTATTTGCCATTAAACATGTATGTTGCACGAGTTTTGAGAGTTAAACCCAATTTTAGCGATGAGGTCTGTCGTAAATATATATTTAAAAGTTAAACAAACATGAAACATTGTTAATTGTCACATATTTTGAAGTCCTGTTTTTTTCGATTTCTCATGCCATACAGCCTTGGTGTTTGGTTCAATAGCAATCATCTAAATGTATATACAAATATGTATGTGTTTGTTTGTTTCACTTTATTTCATTTCTCAAATTTTTTTACGAGGTGATAATATGCGTGCTGCTCGGTAATTATTGTTTAAAAGATATAAAATATATTACAGCGGCTGCCATGGACGGATGACGAGTTCTCCAGCAGGAGTTAACGGAACCGCAGCAAACAAACTGGACTCCCTGTAGAGACCAGAAATGTTTTGCGTTGTTTTGAAACTTGTGAAATTTACGCCTTGTCGCAAAATTGTTTATTTGTCTGGTTAGAGACCACTATGGCAGCAGAGTAATAACCAGAACCTAAAGATAACAGAAATACAAGCAATATTATAGAAAATTCACAAAAAATAACAATTATGTAGACCCCAAAAAGCAGTTAGACACGAAATTTGTCACTGTTTTTGTCGCAATAAATAAAAATGTAAAAAATGTTATGATAAAAGATAGTATGAGGTGCGACATATATTGCGCCATAAAAGCAAAATAAATATATCAAGTATATTTTATACTTTTTTGTATTACCTTCAACTTTCCTGTCGAAGAAATCTGAACGATTGATAAGCAATGGAAAGTATTGTACTTTTTTTACTTCCAATTTTGGAGTCCCGAATCGTTCTCATTCCTATTATCCCGAGCTAGTACAGGTATAAGCTTTGCTTTCAGTTCTTTAGGTAGGTAATAATAGGTAAAGTCAATGCTACACGCTTAGGTCATGTCATAATTTTTTTTATAGAAAACCCCGATAGATTCTACAAATCAGCATTGTGTGATGAAAATACTGGTGTTGTGATCGTAATTTTGAAAGGGCAAAGAAACGTGGGATAAGTGTACTTGTTAGTGTAAGGGTTAGTGTATATGAATACATACTGTTCTGTAAGTTACAGTTACATGGAAAAGGAGCGATTCTGGGTCATCACACACACATTTAAAAACGACCACCCTTGTCATTTATTTTTGACCATGCGTGTGCAAAATAGTAATGTATTTTAATAAACATGAAGGGAAAATCAGTCGCTTGGAAACCAGTTACAAATTATGCTTACTTTGTTTTTAACACAACATTCTAAGATATGTTATGAAGCTTACCATCAAATAATGGATATGATTTCATTTATGAAAGGGTTAAGCTAATAATTCCAATTTAGTAAAAATACTAATGAACCTACAAAATTGCAATCAGATCAGGATTGCCAATGTCACCAACTAAAAATATGACGCATGACTTTCGTGCCCGCAAAGTTAGAAGAAAGTGGAAAGTCGGTCTGTCATGAGAACACGAATAGGTGCGTTTAACATTCAAGAATTATGACGTTTCATTCATTTTTCCTTTCTCCTGTAAATTATTATATTGTTTTAGTTGTATAACCTCTGGAGAGCCGAACCCACACCAAGGACTGACGTAACTTAATTCATTTCACGCATTCATAATTCTACGGTTCCGCCGTTTCGCCCAGGAACTCAGAGGCTTTTTAGCTTTCATGCCTTCGGGTACCTGCCAGATGTAAGTCGGTGGTGGAACTTACAAACTTTCATAATACGTATGAAATAAATCATTGAACGCGTAGAAAAGAATAAGAATAGCATAAAAATTCAAGTCAAGGTGTAATGTAGTTTGAAATATGGGAATGTGATGTTTTTTTACCTTTGTAAAAAATTAGAAAATAGCTAATGTTCAATCAATATCTTATAAGTTGTGCTTATTGAGAAATTAAAT
>JAQIXW010002838.1:0-14407 GCA_034700685.1 Willowsia buskii | reverse complement strand
ATAATATTATGTATGGGTTGACAATTGACAATGACAAGTGCATTGACCGTCAGTGACACTCTACTCTATGACCGTTGACTGTCTTGGACAACTAATCGTATGGATAACAGTACTGACAGTCGAGCCGGAGGAGATGCGAGCTGTAAACAAAGTTTTGTTATAGTTACACTTTGAAAACGACTTTTAATTTTTAAATCATCACATTTTCTCCCTTTTTATTAGTAGTTGGCACTCCTGTCGTTTGCTTGAGTTTTGTTTGCCTTTCAATCTTTTGGAACTTGTCTTCAGTAACTTTAGTTTGAAATTAGTGAGCTGAGTTATCTTATGTCATATGACATTGCATTGTGTCGATCAAAAAACCGAAAGAAAGTTTGGTGAAACGAGTAGAAACTAGAAGATAACCCCACCCACTTATCCCAATTTATAATGGGTGGTCGTGAATGCATCGTTTCCTTCATCCACTTGATTTATGAGAGCTTCTTCAATATTTTCATCGTGGCCCGGAAGAATTTGAGGATTCGAAGACGTCGTTATGTGGCACTGATCCTAGAAATGTGTACTCCCGTGTTAATCACATCCTTTCTAGTAAGTTCCTGAACAATTTGTTGTATTGGAGGAGCCTTTGGCATTGGCCTTAATAACAAAATAAAGTATAAATAAAAATTGTACCTTTTTCGTTTATTTCTATCCACAACAGGTTACGGCTAACACACATAAATCCCTATTCCGGATGGAAGCCCTTGATGCATTCACTTCAACGCAGGGAGATGAAAATGACACTGTGGAAGGATTCTATGATCTTGGCAATCATTTTGATGTAAATACGTAGTTTGTAATTTACTCAGCCTTCATTCATTTTTATTGTCACTTCATGTAATAAGCTACCATAATAATCCCTCCTTGAGAATAGGAACCTGGAATTCTTGCTAATACCCTGTGTCATGCACCTGAGGATCCTGCCATATGTGCAATAGGCTACGTAGCAGATCCCACCACGGAGAGCGCAATATTTCTTTCACCCCGGATGAATGATTTCTTTAAAAATACAAGTAAAACTAAATGATAATTTAATTATTAATAATTACTGTCAAATGTTTGTGTAGAATTTTCTAAATGTGTTTTTTTTTGCCTCCAGCCTTCATCCAGTTTGATAGCGAAAAGCGCCTGGAGAACTGCCTGCAGGAAGGAGAATCATGCCAAGAATTTCTTTCAAATTCAGTAGCCGGAGTAGGTGACCCTGTACTCCTGTTTCGAGGTGCTGTCGTTTTCCAGACGAGTGTAAATGATCGAGACGTAAAGTACAAGATTCGTTTGATGGAGAAGTATTATGGCTCATTACGCCATGTCATCAAAACCTCAAGATTGGGTCCCTCGATTTATGACAGGAGAGAATGTGAGTTCAACAGCAAACCAAAAGTTCTTACGAAACCTTTAAAAATCACTCAAGAATAATCTATCATCCATTTTCCTCTTAATTAGACGCTAGAAGCTACCTTGAATCAGGATTTCTATCGATTCAGCTAATAATAGACAGGTTGATAATCGAGCACATCAAGTCTCAAACAAAGTCTCAAGCGGCCAGTATGATTGACTTTGTGACACCCAACCCCGACTGCCCTTGTCATGTAAGCACATTTCAAGAAAATGAACTAATTGTTTCAGGGATTCAAATTATATTTTTTAATAATTTTACGTTGTAGGTGAATCTGTACGAAATTCCGCATCGTCAATCTGACCAATTCAGTGACTTTGATGATCCTCTCGAGCTTACTACAGATTACGACTCCGATGACAAGGATCTACGTATCGCCGAAGATGACGAATCTGTTGATTTTTTACATCACAGCCGTCATGATATTGCTCGCTTTCACCAAGTACACAAGCAGTCGCTTATCGTGTCGAGCATTCTCGTCCTGTCATTTACCTTCCTCCTTCCTTCGGAGCAGAGGAGAATTTCTTCTGAGAAGGAGAACGGATTAACTGTGCTCTTGTTAGTGACTGGGATGACGCATCGGATGCAGTGGATTGGGAATCTTGTGGCAATCACGGTTTCCTACCTTTTGACAGTTACAGTCGTTGTCATTCTCCTCAAAGTGTCATTTAACTCGACGGAAGGAGCTATCTTTGAGTTTACGTCTGGCCCAGTGCTCTGGCTCCTCTTGTTTCTGTACGTTATGGCACTCGCTTCAGCCTGCTACTTTACAACAGTTTTCTTTGATCAGGGTAAGGTCTTACCATGTTTGCAAATAATATTCATTATATTACTCTTTTTTTAAAACAAAATAATGAGTTTTGAATTTCTCCTTTAGCACCTTTGGCTATCTCGGCTTCAGTGTGCTTCTGGGTGGTAAGCTTTATAGGAGGGATCTATCATGTGGACTACTACTGCGATATTTTACCAATCTGGATCTCTCTCTTGTTCTGTATCCACCCCAGCATTGCACTTCAGATGGGCCTGAGACTCCTGATTCGACTTGAGCGAGAGAAAGTACCGACGACTATGCTAACGATCTCAAGAGACATCCCGACAGATCCCCTCCGCATTATTTTCATTGTGGTCATCTTGCTTGTCGACACTTGCATCTACATGGTTCTCACCATCTATCTGGATCGTGTTATAAAGGCAAAGTATGGCGTTCGCAAGCCCTGGTATTATATTTTCATGGTAAGGTGTGGCAATAGTTCAATAATAGTTTGGCAGAAAGGTTGTATTGTAACGATCCATTTGTTTCAACTAATCTTTTAAAATTTCAGCCAAGTGAGTATACATTGACTAGTCGTGAAGGGAAGGTAGCTCCTGAAGATATGGCAAAGATGGAGGAGGGGCCCATTCCGGAACAACCTGGATTTGAGCCTTGCCGGGGCGCAGATGTAGAGCTCAGTATTGTAACGAAGAATCTGACAAAGAAGTATGGGGACAAGGTGGCCCTGAACAATCTCAATCTTCGGCTGTATCATGGAGAAATATTTGCACTGATTGGGTGAGATGGGAATTATCAACAGAATATACTTTGGATCAAGTGCTCGTTTTGCCATTTGCTTGAAAAAGTCTTATGTCGTGTTTGTTGAAATCTTTAGCCACAATGGAGCTGGGAAATCTACAATGCTCAACCTCCTCTCTGGTAAGTTTATAATTTATCAAATCATTGTGTTCAAAAGTAATAATTATTCATTTAATAACCACTTTTGATGTGCAACAGGCTTGACTGAAGCGACATCCGGAACGGCAACCATTTGTGGTCAAGACCTAACCACTCATATGGTTCAAATCCAAGCTTTCACCGGCATGTGTCCTCAGGACAAGTGCTTGTATGATGACTTAACTCCTTACGAGCATTTGATTGTATTTGGACGGGTATAAAAATGAAAACTTTAAGTATTTATATTCAAAAGATATTCCAATTGGTCTTACCTTTGAAGTAATTTTTGTAGCTGCGAGGACTTCATGGTAGAGACGCATCTGAGGAGGCGATGGAACTACTGGAGAAACTGCGCATGGTTGAGATGGCCAACTGGAGTGTGAGGAAGCTGTCGAAAGGTGACAAGCGAAAGCTTAACTTGGGAGTTGCTCTCATTGGGAACCCAAAAATTGTAATTTTGGATGAACCCACCAGGTATGCACACAATTCACAATAAATGGATTTCATGCAGAATTTCCTTAGAACGCTGCTAATTATACATTATTGAATTTTTAGTGGACTGGATTACTACAGTAGACGGGCTGTGTGGGATTTACTACTGGTAAATTGGTCCATACTTGGTTTTAGTTTTGGAATTTTTGCAATTATTATTAGCGTCGTAGATTGCATAAATCTAGGTTGAATTAGAGTGAAAGATGATATTGTCTTCGCTGTCTACAGAAAATTCGGCCGAATCACACGATAATTTTTTCCACTCATTGCATGGACGAAGCAGAGCTTCTCGGTGACAGAATCGGGATTATGTCTTCTGGGAAAATGGAAGTGTGTGGATCTTCTGCATTCCTCCGAAGACACTTGGGTTTAGCGTACTCCCTAAAAATTAAAATGGATCCTCAAAAGAAACCAGATCGAGAGGAAATTTTAAAAGTTGTTCGGAACTCGTTACCACATGCCACCCTGTGTACACTCCCCATCTCCCCAAATCCAAGTCAACTATGTACTTGTGATCTTCCAGCGGATGAGTATTCCCCGGCGACCATGTCCACTTTGTTCGCAGACATCGAACAACATAAAGAATCTCTGGGCATTGTTGGCTTTTCTATTTCACATGTTAGCATTGACGAAGCATTCCTACAGCTGGAACGGCAACTGAATCCAGATCAAGTACCGGAGGTGGGCCCATCGCAGGATAAAGTAGAGGACGAAGAGGGTCACAATAGAGGTAAGGAATATTGAACAATTATTATGAGCTTTGCTGCATTAATTGTGTCAATTATTGCATGTTTTGTTTTTAGTAGATAATTTCGAGAGATTAATGGAGCAAAACAGAAAGCGGTGCACATGGTTCGTCCATTATATTACTTTACTTCATAAGAGAATGCGGTATGCTTGGCGAAGCAGGAGACTTTTTCTCTATCAGGTAAGCAGTTTATAAAAAGGAGATTACAGTTACAGTTAATACACGAGTACTTGGCTCTTTAAACTTAAGTAATTTATAAATGAAAGGGTTTTCATGTCTGTTTAGGTAATCATTCCCGTTTTAATTTACATTTTGGGCCTTCTTCGACTAAGCTCACATATCGAAGTTGATGGACGAACTGGACCACCTCTTGAACTCGGAATGAGCGCTTACAAAGGTGGAGTTACGTTGTACCATGCAACTGATGAGACTTTTGTAAGATAATTAACTTGTATTCTGTGCAACCGTATTTACACTACTTACAACAAAGTATCAAAAATATATATCATTCATTACATGGACATACATATATCTATTAATTGTGTAGTTTTCGAAGGAAATCGTGAAAGCAGCGATTGGTCCTAGTGCCACCTTCACCGAAAGCTCTGATATCTCCGGGGACTACATCCACTCAGAGTACCTCTTTTTACGCAAGAAACACTTCATTGGGATCTCAGCGGAGACTGGAAGCACAGGTCAGGTCTACGTCCACTTCTCGCCTTACATCCTCCACTCTGCCCCAATTGCCCTCAACCTCTTCTCCAACACGCTGGTCAAGTACATGTCCCTCGATAGAAGCATCATCACCATCAATCATCCTCTCCAGCACCCTTACTTCACCGGACCAAATTTTGAGGTGGATCCTTACGCTCCAGACATTGTAGCCATGTTGACCTCCCTCTCAACTCTATTTTATTACGGCTTCTGCGTCATTTTTCCCCTGGAGGAACGTCTCAACGAAGTGAAGCATCTTCAGCTAATGAGTGGCGTCAGCAGTTTTATCTACTGGAGTGCAATATTTACCTGGGATACGATCATAGCTTATCTTAGTGTGGTACTTGTCACCCTCTTCGTCTTCTTGAACCCATCTCTTCGTGGGCTCATCTTAGTTGGTGGGTTCTCAGGAGATGGATCAAGGATTGGCAGAATTTTAATCGGGCACGGATCCGTATACAGTAGCATAATGATGATGTATGTCATCTCTCACTTTGCACGCTCCAAGTCTGGATCATTTGCCTTGATTGCATGCATGGCCGTCTTGTTTGCTATCATCCTCCCCTTTTTCACCTTTGGCGTGGGAAAGGCGGATGCAAATGTTAATGAATGGGTGCTCTCCCTTTTGCTCCTCATCCCTCCCTATTCGTTCGCCTCCGCTCAGAGAAAGTATTTTCTCACCTTGTTTGGCTCCGGAAGATGCAACCACTTCACTGATATTGGAGAAGAAAAATACTGTGTTGACGATGGGTTGAGAGACTTGCGTAAGTTATCGTGCTGCAGGAACTGTGCAATGATATATGGGAGTGACAACGACCGGTGCTATGACAGGTCGGAATTAGTTCGTCTTCCTGCCTTGTTCAATGAAGAATATTTAGAACAAGTGTTTGAGGATAAAGACCTTATTGACGAAGAGGAGTATCGTCGTCTTCATGCTGAAGTCAAAGGAAGGTCTATATTCGTCGAGATTGTGGCAATGTTTGGTGTCGGAGTCTTTTTCAACCTTTTGACCATCTTCCTCGACTCTGATGCGTGGCGGTATTTGCAGCAGTGTGTTGGCGTGCGGTCGAGAGCGTTTCAGACAAATGTGGAGGATGATGATATTCTCGATGAAATGGACAGAGTTGAGAGGATGGTCCACAGGAATGGGACAGATGAAGAGGCACTGGTGATACACAATTTGTGCAAAACCTTTGGCACCAACCCTGTCATCCACAATATATGTATTGGTCTTCATCCAGGCGAGTCAGTTGGGCTAGTTGGAGTTAATGCAGCTGGAAAGTCGACTTTGTTTAGTGTAGTTACTAGCTCAAATGCTACAACGTACGGGAATGTATATTCACGTGGGTGCAGCTTGAAAAAGAAGAGGAGTCTGATGATGAGAAAAATGGGTTATGCACCGCAACATGGACAGGCATCATTTGACTATTTGACTTGCAAGGAAACAATGATTTTATTTGGGAGACTAAGAGGACTTAACTTGAAGGAGGCAAATGACATGTGCGATACGATTCTGAAGCAGGTGGGGTTGGACGGGTTTCAACACACGAGAACTGGTGTAATCACTGGAGGAGTAAAAAAGAGACTGGGTATTGCTGTTGCGATTATCTCGCAGCCCCCGATAATTCTTTTGGATGAGCCGGTAGGTTAAAAAAATATTATATCTGATAATTCACTTTTACAAGACGAATGCTAATGTTACATTTTTTTGGGCAGACTTCTGATTCGGACCCAGTGTCACGCCGCAAATGTTGGGAAATCATCAAAGAAATCAAACGTTCTGGCCACACGCTACTCCTTAGCTCCCACGAAATCCAAGAGTGTGAGGATCTCTGCGACAGAATTGTCGTTTTATTGGATGGCAAGTTTCAGTGCATTGGGAGTCCTTCCCACCTGCTGAAAAAGTTTGGGAGTGGCTACAAGCTAATCGTAAAACTTATCTCAAGACATGCAGAAAATCAAGGATACGTCTCCTCCCTGAGTGATGCGATTGTCAACACTTTTGAGCCGTGTACGGTTCGAGATCGAAGGAGAAACGTGGTCCAGTATGTGATTCATAATGCGGACCTCTCGTGGGACCACCTTTTCCAAATGATGGAACACATTAAGCTCAGGTATAATGATCTTGTGGAAGACTACGCTTTTAGTGATACCACAATGGAGGAAGTCTTCTTGAGTTTTGTAGTCGACCAGAATTTAGGAAGAATCCTGGAACAGGATGAGGGAGGTTGTTGTAGGTTTTAAAGATTTTGATAAGCATATTATTATTTATTACTTGTATGATGAGCTATGTATTATGTTTAACTTTATCTTAGAATAAATTATTACAAAACGTTAAAAACATTAGACTAATATATATTTGCTTGGGGTGATATGAAGCTTTTGTAAATATTAGTAAGTAGTTTATATTTTGATAATTTTATTAGAATCAGTTTTGTCAGTCAGAAATACATAACTTGCAATTAAATTTTAAGCAAATCATCTTGTTATGACACCCTCACTCTCCGTCTCAAAAATGGTTTCCAAATCATCGTCCGAAGCCGCCGACTCTCCTGATGGCCTACGATGATGTCCAGTACTACTCTTACTACTCCTTCTGCTGTGGTGGCTATGGCTAAGCTTTTTCCTGATGTTCGCAATGCTTCCCAGACTCTTTCCTTCTCCCTCGTCATCATCCTCTGGACTCTGAAGAAAACCTCTGTAATGCGCCATAATATCCTCTTGAGTTCTTCCTTTTGTCTCGTAAACGAAAAACAAGCAGAACCAAAACGCGAGAAAGGTCATCCCAGCATAGATCCAAAAGCACCAGTGATATTTAATCGCCTGCCGGAGGCTAGGCAGTGTCGCCGTGCTGGTGAAAGCGGTCAGCCAATATGTAAGGCTATCCAGCGATCCAGCAATTTCCTGGAAGTCTGGATGATTAATCTCCACAGCCATTATCCATGTAACGCTTCCCAGTCCTACGGCATAGAAAATGATGAACAGATTTAAGCAGAAGATTGGAATCCAAGAGAAATTTTCTTTCAGATAGTCCGTAGCTTCGGTGTCCTTTGCAATGTCAGCGGCATAAAGAAAATAGTAGAAGAAGCCCAGAATAGCTTGCGCCAGAAAGGTCATCATAGTTCCACACAGTAACAACGGCTTTCTTCCAAGCCGATTCACAATAAGAATAGTGATGACTACACTGATAAAATAAACGATGCCGAAAATCAGCGTTCCTTTTTCAGGCGTGACGGCGGTGGTCCCAGGTTCTAAGATGTCTTGAGTGTAAGTGCTTATCACATTATTTCCGCTCATTTGCTGAAAGAAAATGAGAAGGATGCTTATGATAAGAGGGTGGAAAACTGGACGAGATGTTAGTTTCAGTTTTAGGCGTCTTTCTCGTTTCTTTCTCTCGGATTGCTTCATCGCGCGATTTGTGGTCTTGCTGCAAAACTCAACGCCTCGTTTAAGCTGAAGAGAAGATAAGATAATAATTTAATACTTTTAATGTTCAATTGTATATTTTTTTTATTGATGGAGCAACAATAATTTTTACTCTTTTGAACATCCGTTCCTGTTCATCCGGTAAAAATCCGTAATGAAGCCAGTCGAACGCCTTTCTAGCCTCGGCGTCTTTCTGTATAGTCAGTAAATATCTGTCTAGACAGATGAGTAAGATGATGGGAAAGATTTAATTGATAATTATAACTCAATCGTTCTTGAGTATCAAACTGAAGAGGTATGCTTACCGTGGTGAATCAGGTATGAAGAGAATGAGGCAGGATTGAATCATTGGAACAGCCATGCAAAAGAAGCTGAGTATCCACCAAGGCATGAAGACCCCAAAGGCAAAACTTTAAACATAATCAACTTATTTACAATAACATTTTATTGCATTAATTATTTTTAAATAATCGAGTTTTCATTACCAGAATGAGGATCCAGCAACGAGGATCAATGGCACCATACTCCCCGTCAAGGTCCTTATTGCGTCATGACACATCTCGTTCACGTATGCTGGACCAATGATAAGACAGCCAGCAGCAGCAAATCCATTGATGAACCGGCCAACGCTCAGGATCCCGAAAGAAGCTTTCTGGTTGTTCCGGTTCCCAATAAAGTAGGGAATTGGAATCATTGCCCAACTTATGAAAAATAAAAGTGCAAACACCAATGTAGACATTTTTCGACCCAATCTGTACATTAGGTAGCCTGCCACAGGGCCCGCACACATTGCTCCAAACTAGTTAAGTAAGGTATCATGAAAATAAGTTTGCTTTTAATTGCAAAGTTATTCGTTTCATTTTTTTGTCTTGAGAGAAAACAACTTGCAATAAAAATTGACGCCAATGTTGCTTCAACAGTTTCATCACTGCTAATTATTTTATTTTCTATAAGAGTCGGCACTGCTACAGCTGCCCTAGCATTTAAAAACCCAAGAAAACAATGGAGTCACTTCTCAACGAAAATGAAATTAGGGGTTTTCTTGTCAATTAGAAATGTTGTCAATGATTTTACCATCCAAACACGTTCCCTGTACTGAATGCGCCGAGACAAACTATGTGTTGGTGATGTAAGGGAAATACTGCATATTAATTAATCGTTTAATTTTATGCATAAATTATCATCACTATAAATTCTTTCTTTTTTATGCATTTACCAAGAATGGTGGCATATATCTGACGCCTACATTTCCAAGGGGTCGCCTCAATCGGAGCGGGAGCTTCGACCTCCTCATCGGATGGGATATCCGGAAGTTGGCCCTCTGATTTTACAGGAATTCGGATGTAACTCATCTCTCTCCCCTTTCACTTCTCAGTATGAATTGTTCGGAAGCACAATCTGGGGAACTGTGAGACTACATGTTTTTATGTCGGAGAAGACACTAATTTTTTAACTAACATGCTGACGAGATAGCGATCAAAGCAAGATAGTCGTATTTAAAAACAAAAGTTTAGGTATTTTAATAATTAAAAAATATAAAAAGACCGGTGTCTTTTTTACTAAATATATGATTTTGAGCAATTATTTTCAAAATGTTACAACTAGTTATTATTCAACAAATTTCCTATAGAGATCAAAAATACGTGCGGATGAAAGGTCCCGTCGAAGGAACAGGCCGGCAAGAGTGGTAGAGAATATATACGTAAAAGCAATTTTATGACAAATTGTTTGACAAAGTTGATAAAAAAATCTATTTAATACCAACTTTACTTTTATTTGATAGCGTTAGATAATTTGAATCAAAATATTTTTTTAAACCTTTAACTATACACGTAAATATATTCCGATATCTACTAGAAAAATGAGTACATGAATTCTCACATAAATAAAATATAGGTATACGCTGAAAGACAGCTACGAACATGCATATAAAGTATTTGCATTTTGACAATAATCAGTCAAATAATGCTGCAAACTTATTGAATTGACAATAAATCAGAAAAGCTAACTACAAACAGCGTCTATTTTGCGTGATATTGTCATTTAAAAATATAACTCCTTCCTAACAGTTTAACCGGATTGGAAGAGAGGGTTATTGGGATTCATTTGATTTGCATGATTATCCAGATCTGTTTTTGAAGCAATTCCCTGATATCCAGCAGGACGACCAGGTCCACTTGGAGCATGGTTGGGATTCAGTTGATTGGCACGATTGTCCAGAGTTTTCTTGTCCAGCCCTGTGAAATCAGTAGACAAATGCATTCTTAAATAAGCGTATATTTTTATAAAATTATTTAAACATACTTTTTTAAATCTCATAAATATTCACCCAAATAGTTTCCATTGTGAGTTCCTCCTGCTGCTGGCGGTGGGACACCATCCACATCTACCAAATCATCCACAACCTTTACAGCAACCACCGGCTTCAGCCTCTTTCCCGCTGATGCTGCATCCCCAGCCGCTGATATGGCTCCTCCAGCAGCTCCAGCACCTGCACCACCTCCCTTTGCCGCAGCCACTTCCAAATCTGTTGCAGTTATCAACGGTTTATAGGCATTTGTTCTGGAAGGGAACAAACTAAATTTCCCCTTTCCTCCTCCAGCCGCTGCAGCAATCGGCTTTCCAATCCCTCTTCCTGCAGTGTACCCCGCAATTCCATCCCCCACAGGCATCATAGCCATGTCGAAGCCCTGCTCCACAGTGATATTCGCCTTCTTATCAACCACGTCCGCAATATGCTTCCCTGCCGCCACATAACCATAAGGCTGTGCCTCATCCTTGTTTATAAGTATCTCACTTCCAGTGATAATCCCATCCATTGCCGCTCCACCTGCAATCCCTCCAGCCACAGCACCCACCGGACCACCCGCCAAAAATCCTCCAACTCCTCCAGCAACAACACCAGTCGATCTGCTTGCAGCCTTCATTGCCTCATCCCCCTCCTCATTGTCCCCCATTGCATAGTGAACTCCTCCCTTGATATGTCCAGCGACAGGGATGGAGTCAATAATTCTGACCATGTCATCAGCAAACTTCTTTTGGAGGTCGAGTGCCTTATCATTCTCCCCAGCAATGTAATAACCGAGAGAGGTGATCTGTGAGGTGATGGGGAATGTGTTGTTGTACAAGAAATTGTTTTGTGTTGCACGGGCTGCAGCAGAGTCACCGAACGCGAATTGGGTAAGGCTTTTTGCCTGGGATATCACTGGAATGCTGTCAGTGTTCCCCATTTTAAGGAGTTTACAGACAAATTAAATATCTAAAGGAAAAAGATGGAGCACTACCACCACAGCTTTAGCTGAGACGCAGTTGTAAACTGAACTGATATTCTTGGTAGACGATATTTGTAGAAAGGCTATAAAAGAAAATTAATCGCTTTTTAAACTTTAAGTGCAACTCGTATGTATATCTTCGTCAACGATTGCTGCTGAAACGTTTTGTTGCATCCACGGAGCAAAGTTTAGTCGTATATCACTTGTGTGACTGCTTCATCAAATTTGATTATCAATGATTGATGTGTAGTTAGTGATAAAAGTTGTCGTCAGTATGGTAGCTTTGTTTTTGTTCATAAAATTTGTTCTGAGAATTGAAAGCGAGTCGTCAAATAAATAAAGAGCAATTAAACTCAGTTCGAGTTAAATAGTTAAATCATGTCAAAATGTTTGTCTTTTGACAGAAGAGAAGGAAAATATATAGAAGAAAGAACGCAGTGATACAACCCAACAGACGACCACTTGTTTTGAGAAATAATCTGAAGTGAAGCAAGCAATCGCGTTGATATCTGAACTGCTTTCAGAGCTACAGCTTTCTTGAAGACTTTGCTTCAAGGAGTAGCTATGCATTGTGGTATTTTACATGATAATCGAACTCGAGGGACAGAAGAACGTATGTTATAAGTTATAGGTGCCTAGGCGCATTTTACTTTCTATATTATACTAAAAGATGAAACACGATTATTGGCTACAGGACTTTTTCTAATAAAGACGAAATTTCAGACTAGTTTAGAGCTACCCCACAACACAATATTTTATAAGCTCATACAGTACAATAAGTATGCTTAATTGCTTCACTCTGGAGCTTTATGCTATCGTGTTCATCAGTCGGTCAAACTGGTTCATTTTTACATGAAGAATGATATGATGAGATGATGAGAATGAGAATGCCATGTATTCATCTCATGGTACAAGGAACAAAGAGCATACATAATATTTACTTGCATAAGTTGCGTATTGCATATCATGGTATTTTTTCTTTGAGATTTGCTCACGTAAAACTATTTCTACTTACGGTAGAATCTGCTGATGAACCATAATGAAGATGAGCCTTGAACCATTACCATTGTATAACGCTCAAGCTCATTGTTACTTTGTTACACTTCTGAGTTATCATTTCCGGATTCCAGTTCCCAAACAAATATCTATGAATTTTGTGTTGCATTTGCGCATTCTTCTTTATATGAAACGTAACTTCAGAAATCCGAAATGATGCTTAATTTACATACATAATATGTGGTGATAAAGGCATAAAGTATGCATACCAAAATGGTGTATAAATCTGTAATCACTGCAAATAAAATTGACATGGCGTGATGTCAATGATGTAGAGGCGAGATAAACTTTTGTGAACTGTGAATGCTCGATGGACGACGGGGAAGGAAAAGTAAATGGTTGAGATTGTTTTTTATTGTTTATGAATTGGCAATTAAAATACTACACTAACTAATTATTAACTGAGGAAAATGTTGGGGTTAAAGATGAGATGCAAGTGTATGTGTTACTGAGAAAACTTTGAAATCGGCCTGGAATGCTTAAAACGACTATATTATCCCCAAAGAAACACCTCTTCCATTTAATGAAGGGTTGCTTAAAACCCTTTGCTTTGCTACTACATACTACATCCATCCATCAATCAATTTATCATACGTACTACGTACCTATTTACATATCCTACCTTATAATCTCTCTGAATTTAAGCATTTTAATTTTTGTTGAAGCACTATTCCTCGTTAAACAAATCATTCGGCACTTAAAAAATGGCGGCCATGAATCTTGAAGCCAGGAAAATGGCTCTCGTAGAGGGTGTCTCTTCATTTACTCACCAAACAATGGAACTGAGAACAGCCTTCCAGAAACATAATGCTCGAATCGCTCGGATCAGAGATCGCATTCAGAGACTTGGAGAGACCCACCGAAAATTCGTGACTCGAAGTATTCAGCGACTAGGCATTCCAGGACCGCCAAAACTAGTTGTTCAAGCGTTTGCGAAGCAGCTTGAAATTTGCCAGCTTGAAACTCTACGAATCAACAAGAAATATGGGAAATTAGTAAACAGAATGAAGAAGATACAGGGGAAACTAAAAGCGTTCAAGATAGAACTCGGGAAAATTTCAGAAGCAGAAAAGAACTCATCGGAAACGGCTGCAGGGGATGGGGAGGCTAAAGATGATTCTATTCTATGAATTCTAGATAAAGAAGATATGGAATGTAGAGTTTAAAAATAATTTAAAGTTTAAGAAATTATGTTTTAAGTTTTAAAAAGCCAAACCAGTCTAATTAATTAATATTAATTAAAACATCATTTTTACAAAATTTTCATCATCGATTCATTAACCGATTAACCTATCATTATTATTGATCATTTATTAGCATTCCTTTCTCATTAACTGCATGTTCGAAAGTGGAAGTAGGTTGGAATGAAAATGGAAGCATGATGGCTTTTTAGACTAGAATGACTAGAGTATGATGAATGACATGATGGCATAAATACATGAAAACGTTTGGGTGCAGGAAAAGCGCGAAAGCTGTTCTCTATCTATCTGTGCATGTTTGCAAACAAGGCAAAGGCAACCATGTGGCTATCTGCTGCGCTATTGTTTGTTGTTGGTGCA
>JAQIXW010002837.1:0-14408 GCA_034700685.1 Willowsia buskii | reverse complement strand
TAAAACAGGTAACAAATATTCATTCATTCTGATCTTTGCCATGCTATGTGTAATTCACATTTAATAATGAGTAATAAACCGATGTAAAACGGGATAACGACGCCGCTTTGTTAGTTTCAGATAAATGATGAATGTTAAGATTTGGCTTGGCAGAACAAAGAAATGTGCGTGCTATGTTGTGCACACATGTGTGCATTCTACTGTCAGAATGCCCCTTCAAAGCATTCCTCACATCTCTTGTCACCGCACATTTTAAAAATTGAACGACTGAGACGTAAACAAAACAGCAATTGAAGCATACGGCATATGTACCACCAAACAAATGAGAAGTAGATTGAGCATTGTGATGATGACGAATAGTTTTGTACGAGCAGAATATTTTCGTCCCACTAACTAAATCTACTGTGTTAGAAAATTTGAGCTTACATATAATTACCAAAATACAGCTCCACGACTTGCGGATACTGTCACTATTGAAATCAGTGTTTCAACAAATTTTTGTACGCTTGAATGTACGTGTGAATTAATTTTTGCACGAACAAATTTCAAAATATCAGTAAGGGCTACACAAAGCTCGGATTTATCGTTTGTTAGTTACTGTGTTAAAAAATTTCTGCGGAGAAAGAATTAACAAAATACAGCTTCGCGACTGGTGGCTATTAGCACTTAGCAGTGATTTTTTTGCACGAACAAATTTCAAAATGTCAGCAGAGGCTATCCAAATTACGTATTTGCCGAAAGGCATCACTAGTGGGGAGATTCGGAACGTTCTTTTGACAGAATTGAGTGATGGTAAGTTAATATATTCTTCATCTTAACTGAACCAAACCATGTTTATCTGAATGAAAACCCAATCAATTTTACTTTCAAACATTCCGTCTAATTCTGGTATTTTTCATATTCCATAGTTTTTGGTCCATTCCAAGAAGGATTATCAGTCAAAACGTTCGAGGATGGCAAAGCAACGTCAGCTGTAATTAAAGGCTTCAGCTTTAATTTTGAAAAACTGCTATTCAAGTTTCGGCGAGTGCATTTTTTTGCAGCAGCTAGTAGCAGAACCTGTGCAAATGTCAACATTAAACTGGTAAATAATATTATATAATAATAATAACATTTTTTAAAAATTTACGTATAAAAATGTTCGTGTTTAAATTATTTTGTACTTTTGATCGAGCAAACTTTTTCTATTAATTAGGACACGGGCGAGGATCGCACTGATTCTGGGCAGTTTATTGAAGAAAGGTCACCATCATTTCGGCACAATTTTGAGAAGCTTGGAGGAATTTCACCACGAAAGGTTGTGAAGATATTCAACCCGGATTTTCTCAATGAAATGCAGCCTATTTATACAGGATTTCAAACTACATTGTACATCAAGGATTTGGTAATATTATTTGAAAGACTGATTTTGTATTCATTACTTTTAAACGTACATTACAATTTCATTTGCAAATATCATTTAATTTATGGTAAAATTTGTAGCTGCCCAGTCAATTAAACAATGAAGAGCTAAACTGCCCTGGTTATCTATGCACGTTCAAAGTATTCGGAAACAACTCTGGCACTATGCTGCGATACGGCTCGGAACTTGAAACCCTCCAAGCTATTGGTAAATACGATTCTATTAAAACTTGGAAACTTGAATGTATTCATGGGATTCATTGCTTCAAATTCATGCTATTATTTTTGATGTGTTTAGCATACCTCAATCAAAACGGGTCCCTGACAAATTCTGGAGAACCTGCATATATTTACAACATTAACTTCAGTAAAAGAGCAACTCTGGATTACAAGCAAGGTTTAGGAATCAATGGAGAACTGATTCGTATTGAAGGTATAACTTTGAACGTGCAAACAGAGTACAATGAGCAAATACATAGGTAGTTACAGAAAAACTTTTTTATGCATAGATCTTTATGCTCAAAACGGGTTTGTGCCATTATCAAGTATCGCCACAAAACTCATAGACACTTCCTATAAAGACGCCGTGGAAGGATCAACAATTTGCAAGCGATGCGAAGGCCCATATGAAATCATTGGAATATCTCCTTTCTTGAATTCCTTTGCATGTCGTTGCTCATGCTATTACGACAGGTACCATATGCCATTAAAATCACATGAATTCTTTATACATATTAATTTAATTATCTGCTAATTTTCGACTCTAATCTATACATTTAAACATTACAGTGACCTTGGAATAGAAAACAAATCAAAAGCTGTGTTCTGGAAGGACGAGAAGTTTACGCGCATAGTTTGCTGCAAAAACTTGCCAACTGGACAGGATGACGCCATGGAGTACTGTGTCCAATTTGAGCCGGTGAAAAGGACCTACCGTAACACTAAGGAATATTTGAACGTGCAGCTTCCACTTCTCTTTGAAGAATGGAAAACAATGGCCGAGGAATTCAAGAAAATAAACGCAACTAATGGTAGAGTAGTCAAAATGCATCTTGTTGACCGCAGTGGCGACCAAGAAAGCATTCGAGACTTGCATGCGATGCAAATTGAGATTCCCGTTGTTACTGAAGTATGGACTGATGGGAACCCCGCATGTGTGAAAGAACTAACCATAATATATAAACAGGTATTCAATATTTAATATTCAGTACTCACAATAATGACATCTGTATGGAATCAGTATAATTTATCTAATAAAATACATTTATTTGTGTTCTTACAGGATGGCAAGCCTTTTCGCAAATGGAAAAAAGCCAAACTGTTCCGCATGGCATCATCAAAAAATGGGATTGTGTGTCACATACAACTTACTTTGAACGAGCAAAATTTACTTCGCATAGGAAGTGCAGTTCATCTCATTCCTAAACCCAACAAAAGTGAATACAACGGAACCAAGATGGCACTGAATAAATGGAATAACGCTACCAACAGCCAAGACTCTCCAATCACAAAAGTCCTTTTAAATCCTATGCTACCTGCCGATCAATGGGAATTGCAAACTACGCCAACGGTAAATATTCATTACTACCTTATCAAGCCTATCATTGAGAAATGGGTCCATTCAGCCTGCAATGAACTTCAGGTAAATCAGTGATTACTATTACATATAAACTTATGACAAGTTTTACTTGTAAATGAGCATTACATAATTTAAAAATTATTATCATTATTTTCTAGAGAGTTGCTATTGAAAAGGCAATAAAAAGCAACGTTTCGTTTCTGCATGGGCCACCAGGAACAGGGAAAACGTATACTTTGGCAGTTCTAATAAATTTGCTGTACCATAAAGAAAAGGGTGTCATTGTCGTTGCGGCACCAAGCAATTTTGCTGCAGATGGAATTGCAAAATCGATATTAAAGAATCATCCCCCGACATATCCGCCACCATCCGTATTAAGAATATTTGCTGACTCAAAGGAACAATATCCACAAGTTGAACGGGGTAGTAAAAATAGCGATAGACTTTATGAATCACGAATAATTATATGAAATATAATGGCTAACTTAAAATGTTTTAGGGAACACATCTAGAGATTCACGAAGTGCTGTGATGCATGCTGAAGTCCAACGGATTGAAGAGTGGCTCAACACGGAAGATATTGCAGATATTGCTGATCGTAAGTCTTGTTGCAAAATGAGAGTATCTTTGATTTTGTCGAGTGGCGAATAATTTAATTATAAATTTAATAATTATATTTAATTTAATTTTTATAGGTGCACGTGCAAATAAACTGGTGTTACTGAAGGAACGGGAACTCGAAAAATACAGGGCTCACAAACGAGGCATGGAAAAAGAGATCATGCAGGAATACGATGTCTTTGTTCTGACTGTAGCTGCATTAGCTGACAAGCGAGTCGAGGCTTGGGCTGCCGAGAATACTATAGCAACCATTATTGTCGATGAAGCTGGACAACTTAAGCATCCGTCATCAGTCGGGCTATCTGGAATAAAGGCTGCCCGTTATATTTTCGCTGGAGACCCAGAACAGCTCCCGCCCAACGTTGAGTCAAAGGCTGCACTACTTGCAGGATTGGAGATGTCATTGATGGACATAACATTCTTATGCGGAGCAATGAGAGACAGGTAATATGAAAAAATTAATATGCACGTACAAAAACTACTACCAAAAAGTGGTACTAGGTGCAAATTTTTTATGAACGAGCAAAATAAATACAGGGCAAGATTTTCAAACTCATTGTTTTTTGTCACATAGAGATGATGAGAGCTTTCCACCGTGGACAACACTTTTAGTTCAGCATAGAATGCATTCAGAAATCCGGAAGCTTACGTCCTGTGTTTTTTACAACGACAAATTAAAAGATGCTGCTGAGGACCTTGGAGATGTAGATGACGACACCCGTGAGACTGGTACATATTACGCAAAAAGACTTGTGGTTTTAAATCATAACTTTCATGAGGTAACAACTTTATAGTATTAGCACATATTCTTTTTGATAAATAGATTTGCTGGTTTTTTTATGTAATTTCGTTTTTAATTTTAAGGAGAAACGTGGGAATAGCAGAGTTAACAGAGGCGAAGCAAACATCATCGTAGAAAAGATTGAACAGCTGATACGTGGTGGTGTGAATCCCGGCAAAATTCTTGTACTGACATTGTATGACTCGCAAAGAAAACTAATCCTGGATAAACTTCACGCAAAAAATCTAGTAAAAACTCATTTGTATTTCGGAAATCTTAAACAACGATAGGGATCTTAATTTTAAGTATTTAATGTTTTTGTAGGGAGTACAAGCGCTTAATGTGGATGCTTTTCAAGGACGCGAATTTCCATTAGTTTTTTTGAGTATTACCCGGTCGAACAATACTGGAGACATCGGTTTTGCTGCTATTCCGAATCGACTTTGTGTTGCCATTTCAAGAGCTCAGCAGTACTTGTTCATTGCGTTTAACTTGAAATTTCATGAAAAGTTAAAATTACAGCATTGGAAGTTGCTTTGTAAATACATAAAAGCGAATGCCTTGATTGTCAATTGCGATAATTAACTTTTTGTAATAATAATTAACTTTTGTCATCAATAAAAGACGTGTGTCCAGTGATTGCTGATGGCTAAAAATATCTTTGTTCGTGCAAATGTTTTCTGGTCATAGGGCATATTGCACTAATAAGCGTAATCCGATCTAACCCGATTTTAAAACTTTAGGTTATGACCTGGTGTGCGTGCATAAATTATAAATAGCATGAACCGATTTTCACGGTCCTCAATATTCTGGATTGGAGATTTTAGTTGCTACTACTAGCTGTATATAACTGTTGAATTAAAACATGATTTCAAACTGCCCAGTAAATTGTTGCACAAAATCTGTTGCACGTGCATATCTGAATATTTATTATTATTATCTGAAGCAACATTTGATGCATTTGAGTACTCATCGAATCGTTTGACAACAGTATCTTTCCTTTTTTTCGTTAAAAAGCCTACTCCGTGCTCACTCATAAGCATGTAAGCGAGTAGGTGAGCGTTGTAAAGTACACACCTTTGTTCAAGCTCAGATTGAAGTGACCACGCCTTCTACCGGTAAATTGCGAAGTAAGGTATGGCACCAAATATTAATTCAAAAAAGTGAAAAACAATGAACTGCTTTTTCTCTTTTCTCAATCCTTACACTCAATTCAACCGCAGTTTCACGTAAGTTGCTTTTTGCTCGTGCAAACTACTTTTGCTGATATAATACGTTGTCGCTATTTCTAAATTATTTCTTAAAAAACGTCAATTCAAATTTTACAATTTTTGTCCGTGCAAAGTAAATAATTGTTAAACCCCTACTAAAAAAGAGAAGCCTATATCACTACAATGACTTCCCCAAGAAAAAGTGAACCTGAATTGGAAGAGAACAAGCCAAGCCCTGCAAAATCTCCGCGTTTGTCCTACTGGCCATCTAAAAAACGGCAAGCTAATGCGGAAACTCCGAAGGTAGATGTCCCGGCAAAGAAGCTTCCAGTTGATTGCAAGGTTGCTGAGCTTTCTGAAGGATACTAGTGAGTAAACCATCAATAATTATTGCTGATTGCCGACGCTGAGATTTACCTGACAATATAACATGTTCAACAATGAAATTAACGGTGAATTAATTTTAAAATTTATTTGAAGCAATCGGAAAACTCTTGAATTTCGCGTGACCTTTGTATCCAAGAATCAACTTGGGAAAAACTTCTACTTCCGGGCGGCTGATAATAGTGGCGAAAGGATCTTCAAAGCATTCGAAAGTGAGAGGCCTTTGTGCTCCGAGATTGAGGTATTGAACGTGCAAATGCTTATCAACAATCTTCAAAGTTCTGCTTTCAATGATATAAATGTTCTTAAATTCATGCAGTTTAATCAGGTCTTCATGCTAAACGGATTTCAAGTCCAGCCACCACGTAACGAACGAGTTTACGAAATCGCTTTGACCCGATTTTCTAAAATCACAAAAATTCCGGAAAGTAACGATTACAGCATTCCATTTAGTCGTCTTGATCTCTCCAAGCTGGCATCGCTTGACCGTCAGCAGGTTGCAGGTAAATAAATCAAATTTTCTCTTCTTTTCTTTATAAGACAGGACAGTTTTGAATAGTAACTAATTATCGACTGTCAATTTTAATTTTAAAGACGTGATGGGTGTGGTGTTGGAACGGACAGAAGGAAGTAGCAACATTCGCTTGATAATCACTGACGAAACCAAGGAAGAGGCCTACGTTAACATCTGGAATGAGGATCCATCGAGCCGTGCTGAAGTAGGAGACGTAGTACTATTGCGCCATGTCAAAAAAGGATACGACATTGATGGAATGTGTTCTCTGAACGCTAATTTTCTTTCCCACGTCTGGGTATAATTTTGAATTGGAGATTATTGTTTTATAACTTAATATTTACATTATTTTGGATTTAACAATTTAACATGATGACATGTGCTTGACAGCTCAACCCAGATCGCGAAGATGCTGTGACCCTGCGTGAATGGTTCAACAAAGCAAGCAAAGAAGAAGGGACTGAGCTTCCTTCAAACCAATCCAAGGACCAGTAAAATATTTAGTGTTGTAAATCAAATATACATGGGATGATAAGTGAAAATTGTATATGGTGCACGTGCAAATATTTTATTTTCATTAAATGCATTGTATTATGTAGTAGTTTTATAAGACAGTAGACTTGTTAGGTAATTGAACAATCAATCGACTTATTTGTTCCAAAACCATTGTAATTTAATAGATCGTAGAATATCTGTTACAAAAGTTTATGCAGGGACAAGTACACAAAGTGGTTTGTGGTAACTGTAGTAAGATTCGTGAACAAAGGCGTTACCAATTTGAAAATTTGTAAAACATATATCAATATGTGTTCCCAAATTAGTAGTGCCTTGTTTTGTATTAATTCCCGGTCTGTAACCCTTGCTTGAAAACAGCTCCAGAACATCAGAATTAATTTGATCATTTAGGTTTAAATTAATATCACCTAATACAAGTGTTTTGTTTGTGAAATTTCGTAAGCGGTTTCGAATAGCGTTAATAAATTTCGGTTTAGAATATTGTGGATGTTTGTAAATCAGGACTATTGTACAAATATTGATATTAACTGCAAGCAGAAGACAAAAATGGCCGTTCTCATCTCTAATATCTTCCCAATGTACCACTTCGAATTGAGTATGCTGATCTGCAAACGATTTTTTAAATTAATTTCTGTACGTTCAAATCATTGTTATTATTGTTTCAACTTATTATTCAGACATAATATCTAATAAAACTCTGTACCTTTCTTAAAAAATATTGCTCCTTCTGCGGTTCTCCGAGAAGATGTGCAGTCACTCCTGAAAACAGTCCTGAAATTTCCGATTTCAACTTCATCAACCTCAAGTAAATGCGGCTCAAGAAACGCCAAAAAATCAGCCGACATCGCACACGGATCGGCAGCTACATCTTTTAAATGCGCGTTCAAAGATTGCACATTGTGGTAATAAATTTTAAGAAATGATCCAGTAAAATCTTGCAAGAATTTCAATTCCATTTGCAATGGTTTGCTTTTTCTAAGCCTTTCCATCTCTGCGCCAACAATATCATGTTCCCCATAAGGAACTGGAGGATTAAATTTTCCATCAATGTACAGTCCAGTAACTGAGGTCGCCCTGCTGCAGGCTACGTACAATTCTGATGTGGTGAGTCTTCTTCCTCGAGTACACACAACAACGGCGGGAATAGTAGATCCTTGCGACTTTGCAATTGTCATTCCATTACATGCAACTAAAGGAATTTGGGTTCTGCATATTTTCAAACCGTCTTTATAAAATTTACTTAACGTTCTTGTGATAGGCTCGATGGGCACCCAGGTATGCTCAATTCGGGAATTTCTAGTTTGCCTTCCAACCGTCTTGTCGTAAAGCTCTCTTTTCTCGCTACCAATTGCCGGATTTTTAAATTCCATCCAAACTCTGACTAGCTTACTGCAGTGTGCACTTGTGGAGGTTCCTGGGTTCTCTTCCAACTCAATGTATCTAAGAGTTCCTGTCGCTCCGTTGAAAAGACCGTCCTGGACATTTATATTAGTGGATATAAAATATTGCCCGTCTTCTTTCAGAAATGTTTCATAGCGTAGTCCATCGGAGTTTTGCACGTTCAGATTCTTAGCTTGCTCAATGATTTCCTCTTTTCTCTTTTGCGACCCACGACCTGTGACATGTTTGAAAATACAGACAAAATTGAAGCTAATTTAAGCAGTTAACCAAAAAATTCATTTTGCACGATCAAAATTAATTTACCTTCAACGCGATCGCAAGCTGTGGATAAAAATTCAGGCGTATTCATAGTTTGGTGAACTCTTTGATTGTGAGCCTGACATTGGTTGTTGGTCTTGAAAAGCCATATTGCATTTGCTGATGGTTGTAAGGAGTTAGAAATTTCCCTTTCTTTAATTAAAGAAATGTCGTCCACGTCCATACAGCCTTCGCTCATATTATTAAGCGCCTTGCAAAACTCGAAGTCTCCTTTCTGCCGCATAATTTCATCCAATTCAAAGAGTTCAAACTTTGTTTCCCACAAAGGATTTGGAATTGCAAGTTTACTTTTTGTACGTTCAAATGGATACTGCCCACAAATAGGAGGAAGCTGTCTTAAATGGCCTACAGCAATTATAGAAAGTCCGCCATAATCACTTTTACTTCCTTTGAACTGTTGAAGACGAGCATTTATCCACTGGAGGTGCTGCAATGATATCATGGAAACTTCCTCAAGAATAATTATTTTCACCCCGGCAAATTTTGTTCTAAGGGAGTTCGCAGCACTTTCATCTAGATCGCAAAACTCAGTCCTTTGAGTTGGAGGAAGCCGAAATGCACAATGGAGTGTCATTCCAAACACGTTAAATGCGGCCTTTCCAGTAAATGCGGCAACAACAACTGGAATATCATTTGGATTTCTATCGACTTTTCCTCCATAGAAGCGAAGAACACATTGGACCAAAGCTGTAATAACGTGGCTTTTCCCAACTCCCGCACCACCACTTAAAAAATGGTAAAATGGAGTTTCCGAAGTTTTTAGTACGTGCAAAACATTCATGACGTAGCGACGTTGTTTGTCGTTCAACTGACGCATGATTGCAAGATAATCATCTTCTGATATCTGCTTTGGCGGCAAAAACTGTTGGACTTTGCTGGCAGACCGTTCCTCAACTCCAAGGACTGTATTGACCAATTGCTCTTGTTCTTCACGGTGTAAGCGATCATTTGGATCTTGTGGTTCATTGTCTTCATCCGAGTCTACTTCGGGTTGTTCATCAATAAGTGACCGCAACCTTTCTTCATCAAAATCGCGATCAAAGAAGTATTTGTCCGCATTTGCGTTAATAATCTCCTTCAAAGTATTTGCACGATCAACAAGCTCTTGAAATGAGAGACTTATGAGCTCCGTCTCTTCATTCCTCCAAGGAACAAAAAGCATCAACCTTTCGCGATAAAAATTTAACGGGTCTTGTTTTTCGCTAAAATGTCGAAAACGAATTATTTTTGGTTTGCCAGAACGTTGCCGCATGTAGCCCTTTCCATCAATCTGCTCGAAATCCATGTCAGGAAATCCTGAGTTTTCATCTGAAATAAGAGAAAATATTTTTTTATTCGCTACATGTGTATTTCAAATTTTGTTTAAAAAACCAAAAAGTCTAATATTTAAAAAATACAAACCTGAATCATTTGCACGCTCAAATTCTTCATCCTCTTGATCGTCAGGCTGATTAGTTGTCGACTTTTTTTTCCGGTGAAATTCATATTGCGATGCAAAATCCGCAAGACATACATCTGTTAGTTCCAGCGAACGATTATGGTAGTGATCGAGTAAACCTTTGGCAATAACGTCCTCCTCTTCGTCCTCCATTTTTTCAAGTTCTTCCTTTGGTTTAAGGATATAAGTCCTCTCTTCTGGCTCTGATGTATTGATGAATATATCTTGTCTCGTGCAATCTGTATTTTTAATACCAAGTAGAAACCCAGCAGCCTCTTGAGCGGATATTTCCGTTCCAGTCCAAAGTACCTTCGCAAATTGCTCCAACTTACTGCAAATTTGGTCGTTTCCGATCGCTGCTTGATGGTTTATTTGCCGCAGAAGTTTTGACATTCCTCCGTCTGATTTAAGCATATACCCCACACAATATTTCGCACATGCATAAGTGTCCAGAACAAATTGGATGTCCATGTTTGCTCCCCATGCCATCAAAAGCTTCCTGTTGTAGGGATTCATGAAAGCTTCTCTTGGTTTTCTTTTCAGGAACACGGTAGACCTCTGGATGGAAGAGCGAACAGCTATAAAAAATTAATTTATTAATTTGTTTTTCAATCTTTCACGTGCATAGTTTTTAAAGACTACGTGCAAAACCAAAATACTGTATATGACTAACCTAGTACATATTCTTGATATGATATTTCAAGTCGCTCCAGAAAATCCCTAATGCTGATGTTAAAATCTGAGTTACGTGCATGTTGGTCCAAAAATTGCTGCACCTGCTGGAAATTGGCTCTTGCTTTTTTTCGGGCTTCTTCAGAAATTCCAGCATCTATAGGTGTTAAAATTTGTGTACCTTCAAAAGGCGGCTTTGGAAATCCAAATCTGCATTTCTGTTTCCTTCCTCCTTTTCGACATGTGTGTGAATGCTTGTGGAGCTGATATCCAATATACTGTTGCAGGTCTTCTTCTTCTGAGCGTTCACATGTTATGAATGCATCAATAAACTCAGTAACAGCCAGTTTGGAAGATTCATCGTGCTCTGAATATTTAGGTGCATTCTCCAACCAGTAAATTCCATGCATGTGTGGGGACCCTCTCATCTGAAACTCCATTCGATTAAAAAAGTCCTTCACTTTGTACGGGAAAAACACGCCTATCAAAGATAACAAAAATACTTTAATCTTACAAATCAAGGAGTCGAAATTACTCCAATATGAATTTTTTCCTTTGCACGTTCAAATAATTTTACCGTTTTCTGGAAGAAGAAGATACTTCTTAAAAGCTTTATATCGATTGTCAAAATGACGCATACATGCAACCGGATCGTTGCGTATTAGCTCATTTTTTATTTCCCTTGCAAGATTTAAAGCTTCGGTTTCGCTTAATTGTATATTCCGTTGCCGTTTCGCAATATAGCTAAGAAGACACGGCCATTTTGTTTCTGCAGATGAAAGCGTTATGAAGAAAGTGCTTTTGCCCAATTGCCTGACCATTGCTATTACTTTTTTTGCTTTGGCCGCCCAGTAGGACGGCGATGAACGTAAATTCTTCCAAACAGCGTATCCTTCATCGTTTTTACAGATGCTTTTGACGAAATCTGTTCGTCGAACCTGAGATGCTGTAAAATTTCTCCTTCCTTTTCCTTTGCGTAAGTAGATTTGGACTGCAGATCTAACTTTCTCATTGAAAGATCTCTTGAAAGAGTAAAGTACTTTGGTTGGAACGCATGCTCTTGGATCGTAGCGAAGTAACTCCGATTTACATATGTCAGTGTACGTTATTTTCACTTCCTTTTTAAAACTTCGTATTTCGCCACAGTATATTTTTGGAAACGACAAGTCTTCTGCGTATGTATCAAGATGAAGCGGAATGGGTCGGTTTCCTTCTGCAGGTGCTATTTGTATTCCTTGTGTCTGATGCTCCCCATCCACTTCCGACGTTTGAAAAACATTTAGTGCAGGATGGGCGGAATGGTCAACCTGATTGTACACCAGCGTGTCCTCTGCTCCAACGATATCGTTGTCATCTGAATTGACAAATTTCAAAAATCTAAATAATCTGCTCGTTCAAAAAACAATAATAAGTAGCACTTGTGAAATTCAGAATACCATTCTCGTTGATCCCAGTAACGTTTTCTTCATTATGGTTTTCTTGCACGTTCAGATCATTGTACTCTGGCGGCTCGTTTTCAGCAAGAAAAGCTATCGAGGAACCTGACAACATTTTTCCAAAACATAAATTATACTAAATTATTATCGTAAGTAATTGAAGATTTTTGTAGCCTGCATTGTTGTATAAACATTACCTGGTTGGCTATATTTCCATGTTGTAGACAATCCAATGTTCAGCTTTTTAAACAAAGGGGTATTAACTAAATACTGCCCAGCTTGATGTACTAAGTACGGCCTTATATTTGCATGAAAAACTGGGCGTTGGTAACATTGGCGGCGCATAAATTTGACCTGTATGGTGGCTGTATCATCCATTGCTCTGGGAATAGCATTAGCAACCAGATCAAGATCCGTCTCTACATTCACAATGCTTCCACGTAAATGAAGTTGGCCGTCGTATGTCATTGGTCGGATTTGCATAAATGGGATGCGTGGTGATACCAGTCGTTCTTCAAGTTCTGTCAGATCCTTTAAATAAAAAATTCAAATTACAACAAATTAGTATTAAGATATTTTAAATTGTTTAAGTGATGAATGTGAGTTTTTTGAACGTGCAAATTTACATTTAGTTCAGGTGGAATTTCTGGGAATTGAAACCCATTTGATAAGCACAGCCTTGGAATTTTCCCTTTTGTAATTTTTAAATGACAGGTGGAGCAAGACACACATTTTTCAGTACGGTCTTCATCGTAACAAATTACTGCACTAACAAACTCTTTACCGTAATTTTTTTCAATTGTTGAAATGTTTAATTTTTTTACTTGGCTTTGGTACAAAGTACGGCCGCATGAAACGCAAACGTGAACGGGATGGTCATTGATGGCTTTGGTATATTCTTCTAATAGTTTTGGGTAGTCGCGGGTTTTCCTGCGCTTCGTTTGGTTTTCCGCTGTTCGTGCAAATTCTAATCTTTTCCTAGTGGGATTTAGTCGAGCAGTGAAATGTGCTGCAGCGTCACGTTGTCGTTCAGGTGTTCGGAACATTGGATTTTCACGTGCAGCTTGGTGGGCAGCAGCATCTTTTGCACGCTCAGGTGTTCGGAACACTTGATTTTCACGGGCAGCTTGGTGGGCAACAGCATCTTTTGCACGCTCAGGTGTTCGGAACACTGGATTTTCACGAGCAGCTTGGTGCGCAACAGCATCTCTTGCTCGCTCAGGTGTTCGAAACACGGGATTTTCACGGGCAACTTGGTGGGCAACAGCATCTCTTGCACGCTCAGGTGTTCGGAACACTGGATTGTCACGGGCAGCTTGGTGCGCAACAGCGTCTCTTGCGCGTTCAAAGTTCCGTAATTGTGGATTTTCCCTTGATATTTTATGGGCTGCACTATCCTTTTCCCTTTCGACCACTTTGTAATCTTCATCCTCACGCTTCTTGGCCATTCGCTGTCGTGTTTGCTTCTTCCGAGCTTCGTGGCTTGATTTCTTTGTTCGTGGCATGTTGAATATTAAAAACAAACCAATTTCGGGTTAGCAATAGTTTGGAACCACAAAGCACAATTAAAAACAGTGATTCAGCTGAATTTTCGAATTCACTTAAATTGACAAAGTAAAGAAGACGAAGAGCTGATAGTTAGTTTGGGCATAGCAGCAAACTACATGATGCAAGGGTTTTGTTGTTTTAAGCGCGTGCAAAATTTTGGCAGTGTTCAATGTATGCAATCCATTAAAAATTTATAATGATTTCATTAATACACAAATGGTGATGATTTTTTATGGTTTCTTGCTAATGGCTTACTCAAGCTGTTGGTGTTTTGTTTTTTTATGCGCGTTCAAAAATTAGGAAAAGAGTATCCAATCCATGCAATGCATTTTAAAATTTGTAATGAATTCAATGATACTTATTTCTTCAAATAAAAATGGGAATCACCAATAAATATATGTTGTGCGTGCAATTAAATATTTCTTAATATGATTAGTATGTATGTATACCGAATTTAAGCACAATCGGTTGACGCGTTCGGGAGTTATTGTGCTCAATAGTGAAAGGCAAGCAAACGTCGATTACCGCTAGAGGGAGCTTCGTACGAAGCGGTCAATTAGTGCAAAATGATCTGCTCGACAAGAGCTT
>JAQIXW010002836.1:0-14411 GCA_034700685.1 Willowsia buskii | reverse complement strand
TATCTCTCAATTCATAACAATAAGCAAATTTTATTTCTGCGATTCCTTTTGCAAAATCTTCACTGCCTGTGAACATAATTTACAGTAATTACTTATATCTCTTTCCTGTTTATGATTTAAAATGAATTTTTACGATCATGAGTAAATATATGTTTGTAATTTTAATGATTATTCAATTTCAAGAACCTCCAGCAGCTGCATATAAAAGCTCCGGAGACGATCCAGTTTGATATTCGGTTCCATGTACTTCATGGAGAGCTTTAGCAGCATTGTTGGCGACGAGCATAAGTTCTTCTTTATCATCTATTGAAATGTCATCATAGCTAAAACGTACAAGGAAATAAACTGTAATTAATTTCGTTGACGCCTTAACAAGTTTTACATATAAATACTGCATTGAATCATCAGCATCACTTATGCAACTCAAGTAGTTTTTTTTAATCGATTCAACTACCCACCCCCATGGAGTAAAAATCATTTGAGAATATGAGTGGAAAGTCAAAAACAGTCTAAATTGTTCCCTTCTCTCATAGATGTAGTCTTGAGTGCTTTTGACTTCTGGCTCTGAAGCAGCGTTTGGTCCTCTGTAAATCTGTTGATTGGGTGAATTTTAACGTAAAATTGAAATCTTAATAAATCAAAGCACTACATATTATGAAATCATACATACCTGACTGCATGGGTTGTTTGAGGTTCCTTTACCTCCCCATTTATAACTCCAATTACGATTAGGATCAGTACCAACGCTAAGTTTTTTGAAATAATACAAATTTATCTTATAGAGGTAGTAAGTCTGAACTACTGACGACTGTTTATTGATATCTACAAAATTTGGAAAGTCTTACCATCCGAACGCACTAGCTAAAAATCCACTGTTTCCACTGCGTGTCTTTCTCCACATTCTATGAAAGTAAAGTTTTTGATTTGCTACATAATATATTTTGCTGTCTTATATCTTAAGATAGAAGAATATATATTATCATAACTTAAGAAACACATTACGGTAATTACCTGTCAATCTGTGTGTACTCATATCCATCTGTTCATTTATAAAATGTTAATTTATGCCAGTTCCCGATTCCCGTGTTTGGTAAATTATAGTCCCATGAACAAAGCACATTTTTTTAGTTAATAAATTGGTCGTTCATATAACTGCACAATATTTATGCAATTTGGGAAATTACCAGGGTTCAGATTGGGGTTGATATACCAGTCTACCTCATTGACGTATTTGTAATCAGGATTGCTTTCACCCTCTGCACCAATTTCAATCAGTTCATTAGCAATGTAAGAGACAGTTGCTGGTGAAATCTGTGTGGCAAATGTTTTCACATAAAAGATTTTTCTAATAATATGAACAGAGGAGACGAATGCTACATAAATATAAGTAACTTGACATACCCATTCTCCTGTTTTCGTGATTGATTTAAGATTGGCCAACCCATAAATAAAACATAAATAAAACATAAAGAGTAACTTTAGTGTAGGTAATTATTGTTTCTCACAATCTATTTGCTTCTTTTTCATGTATTTTTTTATTAGGTAGGTCTATATCAATTTACGAGCATGGATTCCCCCGTCGAGCCAAACTGCCGGCTTCGTACCATTGCCACCAGTTGAAATTTTAAGAACCTTCATATTTCGGCCTTCAGTGCTCATGCCATAGTTTTCAGTTTGGAGAAAGTTCGGGTACTGCTCTGCTTTGGAATCCATCCATCCTTGTATCTTAAATAATAACCCAATATAGCACAGATTAAATTCCTGTTCTCATTCATTCCGCATACTTTGAATTTCACATTGTCCTAACAGTGGCTAAACGTTGGTATGCGTTCCAGTTCATCTCTGAGGAGAGCCTCAATTCATTCAAATTCCTTTCAAAGAAAATTGACCTCTCCAAATTCTCCACTGTAACTTCATATGGAATGCTCAATGTATTGAACAGGGTCTTCAAGGCTGTAATTTGTTCTGGACAAACGACAACATCCGTCTGTCGGTCGTTCATTGGAGGCGTTAGAAAATCCAAGGTGTTCGTTAAGTAGATTCCATTTAACGTATTATACGCTCGAGTAGTGTTCAAGTTTACTCGCAAGATTTGGTATCTACATATTAGTTACACCATTCTTATCATTTGAACCAAAAAAAGGACGTAGTTTGCAATTATATTTTACCCATCGTAAGTTTTTCGACCGCCTCTAAGTGTTGAGAAAAGACATGCCAATGTAGGCAAAACTAATGCAACCGGATTCTGCTCTGCCGATAAACCGTCCACGTCCAATAAGCGTTCCATTTTCACAACCAAAACTCTGTCACACTCCCTTAAAGACAATTCCTGGAGAATATCCACAATCTCCAAAGAACCGATCGTTTCTAAATCTTCCCTAGACTAACTGAAACAAAAGCATCTTTTGGATGACCGGAATAGTCGATGCCACGTATGCAGTGGAAACCCATTACATGATGCATGCATATTCTATTGCATAATTATGCAGAAAGCCAGGTGTATATTGTTTGTTTAGCTTGTAGAATCCTTCCTATTTAACTTAATATAATTGATTTCGCTTGCTGGGATTACATTTAGCAGGGTGCAAAAACCCATTTTGCAAACACGGGTCATTAGTTTTCCCGAGGAGCTTCCCTCTCATCAGCTTCTTCTCCTATCATAAAAACTGTTGGCAGATGTTTGCGCTTCAAATCCTTCTGAAACAATGAAAAATTGAAGTCTGGTCATGTCCATTATATTAGTTTTTGGTTTTGGAATCTATTTCATAATTTGCGAGAATGAACATTTTGACATTTGTGGAATATTATTCCATAGGGCACAGTTCATAGACTTTGATCCATATTACATTGATTACTTAGAGCGATTTCGGAAAGCTGTCAGGATTTTTTTACATTAATAGTAATAATTGCTATTATTTTTACTTATATTAATAAATCGCATAAATGCTGAAATAAAACCTTCCAATGAAACCTTCTTGCCTTTTATGTCTTTTCTTTGCATTATGTCTTAAAAAGACAGCTGTCATATATGTACAGTGAAAAAACGCCGGCGAATCGTACTGTATCCTTTCTATCTGTCTGTTTGGGATAACTGTCATCAATTGACATTAATGTCAATGTCTGGAAATATTTTGTTGATTTTTTTCCAAAACTTGCATGTAACCTCTGTGCCTTTTTTGACTTTAGGTCAACCTTATATTAGTTTCGTGTAAAATTTCTTGGTCTGCATACTATCATCATTTTAAAACTAAATGCAAGCAGAATCATATCTTGCGACATGAACTTCAAAGAAATTAATTGATTCGTGTTAATAAACTCATAAATATAGACAATCATTGTAATTATATGTATCTATGTATGAGGTTTTACAGAAACGATTTTACCCCATGTTTTGCGTATATGCATGTATTAACCTTTTCAGTTTATCCGCCTATCTTTTTTTACACATCGCCTTGTTTGTGGATAAAAAATATGAATGAATGATCTGCTTCTCTGCTGCTGGATTGAGTATTACGATATGATAAGGCTATTCTATGAATATTAGGTTCAGATATATTTATATGTTATGCATATTGTTATGAAACCATACTATGTAAATACAAGGATTTTAATGTGAGCATGTGAAGGCAAAATGTAACTGTTATGTATTTAATTAATACCTACTTGACTCCTCATTTTTCCTTTCTAAACTAAAAAGGACAGTTTTGAGAATCAAGAGAAGTCGTTGACTAACACTCTAATAAAAAAACAGCTTACATGTGAGATATACAAAAATGGAAAGTTATGCCTTGTATTATGTTTTTGAGATGATAGCTGCTGCTGGAGCAATTTTGAGAGTTATTTTCAGCTACGACACAGTAAAAGCTTTGTCCACTTTCTTAATACCTACTTCGCATAATATTTTAAAATAAACATTTACCAGCATTGTGTGCTTTTAAACAACTGCTTCTTTTTTAAATATTATTGTCGTGTTTTCCTTGATATATATATGTTTGATCCTAATAATTGAATATCCTACTTGTAATGTCATCTCTTGGCTTTGCATTAGCTTCGATGAGGTTTGTTAATGATCAACATGCCCTCGTGCTTCTTCATTTATGCTGTTCGCTGAAATCACTGAAATGTTATAATCATCACTTCATTATCTTTAACGCGCAAATAGGCTCAGTTGACCATATAATAAGCCATGTTGAGACTGGAACTCACAATACAAACTCGTATTTAGTTGTATCATCATCATATCTAATCAAACGTTGCTGTCAATAAAGAATGCACATCTGCGTTCACCACGTATAGAAGTTGTGGGTGACTTTTGCTCTTTTTCAAAATAGTGAGCATTTTGTAGAATCATTTTAAATAAAACTGCAATGGGTATTACATGAAACAGTTCAAAACAAGAGGCTTTAGAAGGAAAAATGATGTAGACAATAAATAAGCTCATAGTTCATTAGGGATAGATTTTGTGTTCCCGGTTCCATCCACCTGTGAAAGTTTAGCAATAGTTTTGTAAGTTCCAAAGACAATGAAGAAATATATTTCTCCTTTTTCCTTGTTGTTCGGTGTGCTTATTTTAGCAGCTTCACTATTTGTGGGATACTATCTGGTCCCCCATAAAGTCAGGGAAAAAGTTACACAGGTCAATATTATGCATATATACTTACGTTATCCTAGTAGATTTTTGCTTGCAACTTGATTGTAAGGGGAAAGTTTTGCATGCTGAATGTGAGCTTCAAAAGATTCTTGTGATTTGCAGCAATCAAAAATCGTGAGAGGGAACACAAGATTTCAAAATTGGGAAACAATTCCAGTGCCGTTGTTTCAAAGAATTTTCTTTTTTAATGTGACCAATCCACAAGACGTAATTCTAGGAGAAAAACCTGTACTCCAGGAAGTTGGGCCATATGTCTATCAGTAAGTTTAGAAAATCCATTATATAATAATGATACAAAATTAGTTGCAAGGATCTATGTTACAAGTTCATCTTGAACTTATTACGATTGTGGAAAGCTAGAATGATTAAAGAATAACACATTTTGAGGTATTCGCGGTTCAGATTCCGTTACTTCTTAATGTGATGTTTTGTATTATGATGAGCACTAGTTAAGTTCAAAATGCTGCTCTAGAAAATGAGACAATTCATTAGACAGTAAGTATCGTGTTTCGGGGATCTGAAAACACATAAAAGGGAACAAAGGCTAATGACTTGAACGATAATATAATGTTTTTGAGAATACATTTCAATAAACTTTTTCGGAAAAGTTGAATATTTTACTATAAAAGTTGGACTCATAGCTGGTCATAGCCGATAAGAAAATGAACATTACAGCAAAATTCGTTCAGAAAGCTAACCTTTGCCCATTGGCAACGCATAGACATGTGTTATCGCATGCATGCTTTGTATGTGATGTGATTGATTACAAGAAGAATTATGCGTCATCTACATAGTTCTAATGATGAAACACGCGACAACCAAAGTCTTTGTTCTTTGTCCATATTTTCTTGGTCTTTGTAACCGCATTATCAGCATTTTTTCAAAACAAAGGATGAGTAGACAATAATTTGTAGGCACGCAGGTAGACATTACACAATGAACTTTGCAGCTTTTGTGAAGTCGGAAGTAGAGTGCAACTGAACTTATATAATTGCTTTGTACTGTAAGTGCACATGTACCAATTAACACCAAAACTTTTCTTTCACTGCAAATATTATGGTCGTTTCATGCGTAATCGACTCCAAAAGAGTGATACTTTGTAACAAGTTTTCACTACATAAAACGTACTGAATTATGAATTATGAATTGTATATCTGGGTACCTGTTGAACAAATATATGCACACACAGTCGACAGTTGTACACATGTCTTCCAAAGATAAAACTTGGCATCATCCTAAATTGTAAATTCAAACAGTCTATATGCTTTAGCTTTTTGTTTGCAGAGGATCATCTATATGACTTTATGTATATATTTACATGAAACAATGACAATAACTTGTTTGTTTCCGGATTATAGACAAAAACGAAAAAAATTTGACATCGTTTTCAACGAGCAAAATGACACAATTTTCTACAAAGAGAGAACAGACTACTTTTTTCGCCCAGATTTATCTAATGGACTGGAATCCGATTTCCTGACGTTTATCAACCTGCCCTATGTGGTAATCCAAAATAAACATTAAACTAATCGTTCATTTGTTTAAAAACAATATGTGGACACTGATAAACTGTATCACTTCCTTCATCACAAAATTAAATAACAATATAAAATATTGTATGCAAAGTCAACAGCTCACAAAGCAGCTTCAATGGATAGCCTCACACGGTACGTGATTACGGACATATTAAAAGATCACCCTGATCTACAGTTGTATGTAAATGTAACCGTTGGGGAATTACTTTTCAATGGAATTTACTTACCGTACATGAAAGATCTTTCCGAGCTTCGAGGCGAAGAGATACTTCCCAACAATACCTTTGGGCTTTACTATGCGGTATATACGAATATGATATGCAATTATGATTAATGGTTATACATAAATACACCAAGCAAAAATATCATTAATTATTAAAACCATCCTGATTGCCTGTATAAAATCATAGAAAAACGGTTCAGACGCTGGCCGATTTGAAATCTACTCCGGAGTCAAATATCCCGAAAAGTTTGGAAACGTCGTGACATGGAATGGGATGTCTCAATTAGAGTGGTGGGATAATGAGTACTGCAATCGAATAAACGGAAGTGACGGTGCTGTCTTCCAGCCATATTCTACGAAAGAGAGGGTATTCAGCTTGTTCATACCTGGACTCTGTAAATCGTTCCGGTTCAAATTCGATTCTGATGGATTGGATGTTAAAGGTATTCCTGTGCTTAAGTATGCGATCCCGCCCAGTTTCTTTGAAAGTGGAAAAAGTAATCCGGACAACCGGTGTTACTGCTTTACTCCTGGAGAAAATGGAGAAAATTGCCCAGAAGATGGTGTCTTTCAAATGGCAGGCTGTGGGAAAGGTTATTTCTTAAGATAATATTCAATTATACCTTGATTTGCTTTATTTATGAGCCTGGCGAATCTGCTATAAAAATGTTACAAAACGTAATTTGTATTTTAATCTTGCAGTTGTGATGATGCTTTCACAACCGCATTTCTATCAAGGATCTCAAGTATATATAAACCAATCAGTCGGACTTAAACCAGAGAAGGAACGCCACGAGATGGCTATTTACATCGAACCCGTACGTTGTAAATATATATGTTCAACTATAGCTAACGCCTTTTTTATGAATCATTACAATTTTAATGTTTTATGCAGTACACTTCAGTATCGGCCAAGATCAACTTGCGGTTTCAAATGAATGCAGATTTACGGCCAAATAAATTCTTCCGAGCTTTAAAGAAAATACCTAGAATGATTCATCCACTGTTTTGGATTGATCAGGTTTGTACATCAAAATTGTAAAAGTTTTAACAAAAATTTCAGATGTAACAGATTCATCCTGACCTTCTTAATTATTAAACTTTGCAGAGTGTAGAGATTCCTGATAATTCTGCTGTAATATTACGGGAAAAGTTATATGGAGTAGTAAATTTGGCTAATTTGTTGACTCATGTGGGCATAATAATTGGGAGTGCTCTCATAATTCTTTCCTTCCTGTGTTTCTTTCTTTGCTCTTTTAACGCAAAGAACAGAGAAGAAGCAGAGAAAATTGGTAACGATATAAGAATCCATGTCATATGTATATAACTTACTTCTCAAACATTTCATACTGCAGTTGCTGCTTATGAAAAAAATTATAGCATTATTTCTGAATCTTTACAACAGAATGTGTCTCATATCACCCACAAGGAACACTTCCCAAAGACAAAATAGTATATGCCACCGTCAATGGAAAAATCCACAACCGTCACACCACCAGCAGTCTTATCCAAAATCCAGCTTCTACAGTGGAACATAGTCCGCTTCTCAAAAGGAACGGTGCATTGTCATCGCGAGATAATGATACCCATGCTAATCAGGAGGAGACATCACCACCTCCTAGCTCTCAAGACAAGAATAAGAATATCAATAGCGACAATTCTCAAGATGGTTTCAATGAAAGCGGTAGCAATCAGCAGCAGGAGCAGATTGCCCAATCAAGGACTCCTGATGCTAACAAACAACCAGACTCTCGGTTGAGTCCTTTTCCATCTGTAACAGACTACCCTAGCTCTCTTTCGATTGCGGCACATAATAATACTCTCAAGGAACTTGTTGATGCCACTTCCTCCTACGAAAACCTATGAGACTGAGTTTCCATATTTTTCCTTTAAAGAAAGTTTTATGTTTGATAAATGCATGTTTATATTTAAGTATTTGAGTAATAGCATAACCAATTATTTGAATGAACAGAGGTTTTAGGTTTGCTAGCTTAGGTGTGATCAATCAATTTAGTTAACGCCGATATTCGTTGATTGATATGTCATATCAATTAACCTGTGTTTAAATGAAATGTGCCAAATGGAACCGGTGGACATAATGTGCAAATCAACCACAAGGTTTACTAATCGTATTTAAGTTCATTTAGTTGTTACAGCTTAGAATACAATTTTATACGCAGCATTTCTTGTACCTTGTCTTCAACAAGTATATGGAATAAATCCAATCTACACCTATTTAAAGAAAAGATAATATAGCTGGCTTACATAATAAGCATAAACACTGATCTCCACGTGTGTATATAATGATACAAATTGTAATAGCTGAAATTGAAATATCGATAATATGCAGTCTAACGATTAGAGAATTCTGCATAGAGTTGCGTATCTAGACGCATGGCGTAATAAAAAAAGACTCACGATAATCTTACATAATCCTTGTCGTCTCGTGGATAATAATGATAAGATTTAGATTGATGCTCTATCTCAAGTATTTTACTAGAGTATAAAGAAGGGAAAATCAAACCAGACAAAATTACCTAACTAGCTGGAAGGTTACTTTTGATTCAGTAGCAGCAGGGTAATCTAAACACATATATCTGGAATGTTAACCAAGCCCATAGAAAATTCACAAAATTATATGTGCCTACTTACTGACAGAAGTATTTTTACATCTAATTATTTTCTTACTAATGATCTACCAATAATCCCTTGATGATTTACATACATATACAAAGTTACTCTGTAGCACAATCATACAGAAAAGTTTTAAAGCTAAAATCATATACATTCCTCATCGTTTCAAAGTCTTCATTTTTACTTTGTAAAAGTAAAGTAATAGTTGCATGTTCCAACCAGCTTTTTCTGAGATAATCAGAGTGAAGTAATAAAAAAGGGTCCCTGTTAAATAGCTTCTCATGAATGACTTTGATTTATTAAAACAGCAGCCCAAAATTCATGATAGGATTTTAAAGGTTGGAATGAAATCATTTCCACCACACTCCCACTTACATCTTTTTATCACATCGTGCAGTTTACATTACTGCAGATTAACGCTTAATTCATGAACACTCAGTTTCTTTGTTGCATTTCCCCTTCCATTGGGTATCATTCATAACATATGAACACATGATTTACAACAGCAAACTTTTGGGACGTGTCTCCCAAAACTGTCCTCACATCCTCTACTAGCTACGAGGTTTACAAAATCGTTGTGGGTGTGTAACGAATAACGCTTCTTTAAAAATACGGCACCTCACCCCAATAGTGCCATGATTACACACATAGCATGCCTCAGCAAGAAACAGGGAACTCCTTGAAAGAAAACCATTTATTCCATTTACTTCATGATAAACCTACATGTGTGCACTTCTGAGTTGCATTTCTACTGTTACTTTCAAATGTCAGAGTCACAAATGATTCGACTAAATAAAGATTCCATATCGAAAGATCTCAAGTCTCAACCAACTCAAGGAAATGCGTAGACGTATTACGTGAGTATTAAGAACATTAGTGAGATTCAGAAGAATTCTTCTGCTATTTCCACTTACCTACTTAACTTAATGTGGGTCACTAGATATGAGATGCTCTGTGAAGACGGATTTGTTCAAGTTCCAAAAACCAACATACCTACATAATATCAACATGTCTCTGGTGTTAAATACTAAAAATACATCATAGATTCATTGTACTCATATTATTATCAACAACGACCTTACTAGTTCTAATCCAAAGAGTAGAACTGCAAAAAGTGCAAAGCTACTACATAATATTTTCGAACGATTTAGCACACAAATAATAAATACATCATAATAGTTTATTTATTGAAGCAAACAAAACATATTCTTTGCATTCGTGAGCGGCAGTGTTATCTTCTATTTCAATCTGTGGGCTGCTACTTAGAAGCTTTATGTATTTTAAAAGCTCCAGAGATAAATACATGACTACATGACAGCATGCATGCATCTTGTGTATTCATGGTGTATAGAAAATGGAAATCAATGACAATAAAAAGTGTATCGAATCTGGATTTTGGAAATAAACCAAACAGTACAGATTACAGCTAGGTATGCATATTACGCATCTGCCAACTGAATATTAAAGAATATCTATTTAAAATTACATATTATGCAGTGTTGTGACATGCAAAAAATGAACCGACGCCAGTGGAGAATTGAAACGTGTAGTATTTTTACGTTTTAGATGCTAGATATTCAAAAGCGAAATGACGACATGAAATTGAAATTAATTCAAATTCTCTCTCTCTCTCTCTCCCCAAATACTACTAAAAGCATGATTTTCCAGATCTCTTTTTGAAAGATTATAGTAAAATGTTGAATAGCGTTGAGTTCGCATGCTCGTTTCTTTACACTCAAAACTTTGTACACTGCATTGGTTTCGGCCCGCGATCCTGTCCACATTACTTCCAATATCCCATTCGATCAAAATGGAAATAGACTGATCCTATCTCTCCCTCCTGCCTCGTTTTATGTCAAGCAAACTACTCCATCCAGCAGAATGCAAAACATTTTGGGAGGAGAGAGAACCAACCACCACACGATTTTCGTCCTGCGTCCTCTTCTCGTTTCCAAACTCTCTCCCCACAAAGTATACACGGAACAAACTCTATACTTCGTGTTGTGCGGTAGAATCGTATGATCATTATTTTACACGTTGTTCCATGTTTTGTCTAGTTGCCAGCAATAGCAAAAGTGCGTTGCCTTCTTTATACTCTTCCCGCAGCAGGCATCAGTTTTTAGTTGTATGGAATTGTGTGTGTGAGTGAGCAAACTCTTCAACTGAATCATTCCCCTGCTTGGATACTGCCTTGTTCCTTTCCTAATGGTAAGCCATGCACGTTCTTTTTTGTTCATGAAAGAAATATCCGTTTTTCTTTCAGCAAAACCATCTCTCTACTTGACTAATACCTCGTTTCAGTACGTACGCACGCACAAAAAAGTAAATGTACTTCTCTGTGTGTGTATTTACCGAGCATTGTGCGCACATATTCTTTTTTATGCTTTTCGTATTTGCTTGGAGTGTTTTTCAAAGTGCAATAACATGGAACGCATGCAGTAAGGCTTTCAGTCCAGTCCCCCTTTCGTTCACGTTGCTGATGTGTTTCAAATTCATGAAGTTTGAGTGTAGGTTCCCAGTTCCAATTACAGAATGCAAATAGCGATAGGGATACTTTATCAAAGGAGACGTATAGTAGCAGTGCATTGCACTGAAAGCGCGTAGCTAGTTTCGTAGGACTGATTCTGTATTTCAGTAAAGTTGTCTCTTGCCTGTCATTCCCATCTCGCGTTTCACACACGCACAACGCACACGGAACATAAAGACTCAAGTCACCCATTCGATTCTATTGAATCAAATCGAGTAGTAATCCTCTGACAGAAAAAAAAATCGTTGTAAACATTGCATAAGTAGTAGTAATAAGCTCGGAAAAATAACAACCCATTTATCTTGTCCTATACTTTTATACGTATAGTGTATAGTCAACAAAGTAAGTTTGTTAAATACAAGAAAATACGCTTTAAGCTTTTTACTTGCAGCACCATAATATACAGGCCTAATTGGGCATCAAAGTCAAATTTGACTGGAAGTAGAAGTAGAAGATATTAGAAAGCTGGAATTGAGTTGATCCAGATAGAGTTGTGTCAGGGCTTGTTATACATACAAATAGAAATTCATAAAAGTATACTGTCGCGTTTGCTCATTAATACAAGCAATTAGTAACAATGCAAGTATACAAATGAATTGTAAATACACATCTTGAAGAGTTTAGTAAGTGCTTCATACTTGCATCAGGTTTCAAAAAAGATACGTAGGTTGTAAGTTGTAACTACGCTAAACTGCATTCTTACTATTTTTTAGGTTTCCTGCTGGTTGTGTATCGAGTAAATGAATTGCACCGGCGAGTGTACAAAAATCGAGTTGGTAACTCAGCAGCTTCCACGCGTTTTTCAAGTGGTAGACTACATAATCATGTGTCCGAACTGAGTGAAGTTGTGATAATCTGCCTACCTCAGCATTGGATTTACATTTAACATAATACTGTGTGTGAGATTCTGCCTTTGTGTGAGCGTATAATTGGTGATTCTGAGGAATATCTAGTCAGTCGGTTCCTATACGCGAGGAAAGGAAGAAAGAGAAAGTTGAGGAGCGAGCAGCGGAGAAGAAGCTTTGTGTTGATCTTCTATATACAACTCATAAACTAAGGTTTCACGATGACATCTAAACTATCTGTGGGATTGTTAGGAGCCGGTGTGTTGCTCGCAGCGGGTGCGTTAATCTTTGGATGGTTCGCTTTTCCGGCGATTATCCACGGGAAAATCTCTCAGGTAAGAAAAATTTATTCCGTCTCTGATAACAGTAACATATACGTACCATGGTAGGTTAAATGAGCTTTTAAGGTATATGTCTTTCAGGGAAGAAAAAAGAATGCATACATATAAGGAGCACAAAACCGGTTCGGTTTCTCTTAAAACCGAATTATTTATGGTTTCAGTTCAGTTCATAATTTCCCACGAGCTTTCCACTGTAGATTTCATATTCCTTTTGCATAATGAATCTGACGTATATAGCTAGGAATACTACAATTTTTGCTTTAGAGTAAGAAAGAAAACGACTTATCTAAATATTATCGAGTAAAATGAACGTAGTATAATGCTCTCATATACCTAGGTAAATGCAAATTTTTTAAAATCATGTGTTTGGTTGTTTTAATATAATCATCAATGATTACATTACAATGATATTTGTAAAGCCACATGTCTTAATAAACTTTGGAGTAGATCAATTATTTGCACAAATTGAATTCCTGCATTACACTGCACTTAAAACTCCCAGTGGAATTCAAAAATTGAATGTAGGAAAGAATCTCAGCGTTAAATCAAATAATGTTTTAAAGGTCATACCAAATTAAAATTATCGAAAACTATAAAAGTAGGTGAGTGAGACCCAAGCTCATTCCATATCATTAAACTTATCTCTATTAATCGCAAACATAAATTTGTTATCAATCTCTCTTCTTAAATTACTCTGGTCTGGTCAGGGGTCCATCTTTCATTGCATAGAAATTATGATATTTCTGTCAAAAAAGGAGTAGCATAACATTGAATATTTGTTGAATTATGATGGATGATGATGTTGATAACCTGTCTCCCAACTAAAACATACTTTGGAACATGAGTTTGGCATAGACTTTTGATCAGTTGCGATGCGTTTAACCTCTTACCTAGTAAAATGACATAAGCCTGTGAGATTTTATAGTGGAAATGCATTATTATGAAAGACTTTAGACATTAGTCAGTCTGCAGATTTGTGCAAGGTTCAAAGTCACAAACTAGTGCTAAAAAACTTTACGCATATGCGTAATCACAAGCTATACACAACTGGCAATGTGACGTTATGTGGTTTGTATTTTGTACTGTGACAAAGTTGAAACACTACGACTACAACTACATCATGCAGTTTACATGAATTATTCTACCAACAAAATACCAGTACCTTGTAGTATATATTTTGCAAATTTCACTATCGTGCATTTTTCTTAGACTTTGAATTTAAAATTATTGGTAAATTTATAGAGGTAGACTGATAATGAGTCATATTTGGTACTCTTTTTTGTTTACGTTTTGGTTCCAAAAGTTGGAAAGATATGATAAGACGGAAACCAATATGATAAACGATACAAATTATGTGAGTGTTAAAATTGTGGGCATATCGCAGGATTGCTAAATTATTCTCTTAAAGTACCTTACATGCATGGGGACCTCACTTAAAGTTATTGAATCCGTATAGGTTTTCAGGGAAATTTTTATTTCTGCTTGTCAAACATACACTCAACGCATTTCCTTGATGTATGGAGGGAGATGTCCAACATTGATGTTGCATATTGTGCATGAAAACAAGGAAGTAAAAAACCTACAGCATTCAATAGTAATCTCTCAGTGAGTAGAAAATCTAAATCACGTTTCTAAAACATGATATAATATTGAAA